>JAOSBN010000003.1:8418105-8445183 GCA_027563595.1 Erythroxylum suave
AGGCTTACATATTGTATCTTATATTTTAAAGACAATAATTAAATAAAATGCATAATAATTAAAAGAAGGTCGATGTCTAATTCAGACGTAGTCATCCAGCTTCAGTGTCTTTGACGAGCCCTAGTACTTCGCCTGATCTCACGAACTGCCTGTGTAGCTTGAGGAGAGATAGCATGCATATCAGGAGTCTTATATATCTTATCATCACTCGTCTAAATATCACCTATGCAATTTATATAATCAGTTAGCTTATGATTGTTCTCTGCACCATCCATTTTATTGTTGTTCATATTCTTTGTTGTGTCAAAGGTATTTGATATTATGGTTTACACAATTGTAGCTCTTCCTCTCTTGACTAAAGAGCTTATTTTGATGTTGATTGAATTGTTGATCTTATTTATTGTCGCTTTATGACTGGCTATTGTTTCTTTCCTAGCAATTTTTTAAGCTTTCGGCATAGTAAAAAACCAATCAATGATCTCTCCATTTAGTACTAAAGTCGAATATAAAACTTTTATTAAAACTGCCTCTAAATTTCTTTAGCTTTGATAACTACTCCAATGTATGGGCATCGTCATTCTTCTCTTCTACACCGTAATAAGAATGATTGTCATTTTGTCGTATCATCTATACAAGGGTACCAAATATGGGCATCGTGCTCTCTATTTCCTTTCATAATCAACTTGTAGATATTTTCGCTAGAAGTCATTCACCTGGACGTTTTATGATTGTCATTTTGTCGTATCATCTATATAAGGGTACCAAATATGGGCATCATGCTCTCTATTTCCTTTCACAATCAACTTGTAGATGTTTTCACTAGAAGTCATTCACCTCGACGTTTTCATGGTCTTATTCACAAACTTCGGTCGACTTATTGCCCCTTTTCTTCAATTTGAGGAGGAATGTCAATACATGAGCTATAACATAATATATCTATATGAGCTGTAATATGTAAGCTGACAAAATGTCAAATCAAGAACAGCCTTTACTATGACCTTGTATCATATGTTAGGTTATTATGTTTCCTGGTTTAGTACCGTCTAATGTATATATATACATATCATATGTAATATATCACACAAGTGATATACAGAAAAGATTATTCCTTCCTCTATTACCAAATGTGTGCTCATAAGTCACGCATTTAAGATAAAATATTTAAAGGATTAAAGATTTAGAATTAATTAACAAAGTAACGCTTATAGCTTTTACCATATCTCTATTTTTGTCTAATTATTATTTTTAAAATTAAGGTAAATTACAACTCTCATGACTGCGATTTGAACACTCGAAATAGACAAAGGTTCTCTTCAACATGACTCGATCGCCCCTTTAATTTGATTATAATATATAAAGCACTATTTTCATGTATGCTAGCTAGATGACAATGGTTATCAACAACGATTGTACAGAAGATAGCGTTTAAAGTTGGGAGTCAATGAAAGGGAAATGTGTGTTGGGAATGGGATCTGTTGATTATGAATGCACGAAACCACCCTCTTTGTAGTGTGGAGAGACGTTGAATCGCAGGGGACGCTGAGTCAATGCCTCTTAAAAGAAATCAGCTTTGCTTACGGTGTAATATTTGCTAATGTTATCGCTTAGAGTGGATGCTGAAAGAAGCATTATCTGGATAAGGTTTTCCCCTTAGCTTTCGTTATCCTCTACTTGCTCCGTAAAAAAAGGCGTCTATGACGATGAAACTTTTCAAAACATTTAATATGTTTTTCGATTATCAAGTTCGATGTTCTGGAATGTTTGCTCCGCGAAGAAAGTGAAATAAAATGTGTGATAAATTATCACTTAATGTTAATCTAAATAATATTTTTATTTCCATTTCACGCTCGAATATGTAAATAAGACTTATGTCACGTGCTACAGTTAACAAGTAGTTTATATAAAGAATTTCTTATTAAAGACTCAATTCAAAAGGCTTAGGAACGTTAGTCTGCACGAACTTACCACTAAAGCAACCATTGCAAGTCCAAGAAAGGTTTTCTTTTTCCCTTTTTTTTTAAGAAAACGGTTATACTTTATGGGTAAATTTGAGGCACGCGAACCCAGAAATGTTTGGGTGTTTGCTGGTGAAGGCGGAGCGCACATCTGGTGGAGGTCATGTGTAAAAGCCGACAAAGGCTTTTATCTACGCTAACTAGAGTTCTCTTTTCTCTGGGGTTAATACTAACTATACTAGACTTCTCTGATTCGTCAAATGGAACGTTGTCAAACTAGCTACGGCTTTATCTAGGCTAACTAGACTTCTCATTTCCCGTGGTTATATGGTAACTAGAGTTATCCTATTCATCGAAAGGGGATGTTAATATGTTATGCTTATTAGACTTGGTGCTAGTAGCATGGCACATCTCATCTGTAATCTACTCGGATTATAATTTACGTTACACGGATAAGGAAATCCGTTACATATTTATGGCCTTAAGTGCCAGGGAGAAAACAGGGACTTTCAAGATGTTTCTAAAATATTTATAAAATAGGGTTGACATTAAGTAAATCAATGTTAATATTAATTAATTTGAACTTATTAATTTACTAAATAGTTTATCATGTTAGATTATTTTAATAATTAGCAGTGAACTATTTGATTGATTCTAATAAAATTAGTTCAGCAGATTCAATCTTAAATTATCTAATTTTTTAATTTAGTTTTTAATTTTTTAATTTGATTTATTTTAATAACTATTATTGTTAAAAACTGCTAACTTATTAATTAATAAGTCAATTTTTATAAATTAATAACTTCTTATAAACTAAAATAAAACAATTACTTTTTATTTAACAATCTCTTTTTAATTTTATTCAATTTTTAGCATAACGGTCTAATTCTAGTATAATATTTTAAACCTTAAACTTTTTTTTCCTATTTTAAAAACATTACTTGATCATTAAAATATCTTAAAAGTAGAAAAGAAAAATAGAAAAATTCGTAAGAAAAAACTCTAATTTATTAATAGTAAGGATATAAAAATAATCATAAATTAAGGTGAGCTTGTATTAATATTATTGTTTATATAGAAATAAAACATGTAGTTTCGTATGATTTAGAACTGAATATTTTTTTATTTTTTCAATTGGTATATGATTGTAGAAACTGATTAACACATGTAACTATTAGTAATGTTTTAAAAATTGGATTGGATATTGCATCAAAAATAGTTAAATATCTATTTATCTATTTAAAATCCGATAAAACTTTTATATTTTCTTAAAGGAAAATATTGAATGTTACTACATTAGTAAAATACTAAAGCATGTGAAAAGAAACTGGTAAAGTATTGTCTATTATTGTTTGAGAGAAAGAACTTGGGAAAACATGACGAAAAGGTCATTGTCAATGTTTTAAACTCTTTCAGACGATTCAAAGAAATGGCTTATCATTATGAAGAATTTATCTTGTATGTTCATTGAAAGAAACGGGCAACATTTGTAATGCACTGCTTTTATGGCTTGCCTTGCCCTGGCTTTTGCAATTTCTCCGAGTCCATTGTCATACATCTCGTCAAAACTAACATTTCAGTACTGTAGAGCATGTGAAGCATCAATGTAAGATCTTATTTTAGAAAAGAACCATTGACTTAATGTGAGCGTAGGAACTTAAAAAAGAAAATCTAAATGTTAGTTTCACATCATGGAGTCCACCGTAAACTCTAAAGGATTAGGCATTTTTTTCAAACACCCCACAAAACCATGCATTTCTTGCCACATTTATGAATTTTTAACACTAAAGCCTAACTATTACAGTTATGCTTTCGTTGTATCTTGTGAATGTAGTTAGTTGATTATGGTATATGATAATAAAAACATGAGCAAATAGATGATGCCAATTTCGCATTTGAGATTTTTGGTTTACCTTTCAAAGGGAATTGGTTCACTGTTTCGTATTCAAAACTTGCCTAATTAAATGTCAATTGCATGAAAAGTTTGTTAGTCAATAAAATAACCTAGTTTGAAAATATGTTTAAGCCTTTTATTATGCATTTATAACCATTTAAGCATACATGATACGATATTTGAGGCATATGTGCATAATATATAATATCTCGTACACTATAACAAAATAATATAGTTGAAAGGTGAAATCACACTCTTATAGACATGGATAGGATTATGTTACAATACTATATCTTTATCCTTGTGGATGTGTACATTATTTGATTGACAGGATTTCTAGTAAGACAGTTCCTAAGACTCTTTATGAACTATGGACAGGAAAAAACATAGTTTGAGGATTGCCCACTAAAAGTAAGGTCATATAATCCACCTAAGAAGAAATTTATTAGGAATTATAATGGTCCAAGCCTAGGTTCGAGTCGAGCCCAGCCTGATTTTTATTATTTTAATAAAAAAGTAAAACAATGTTGTTTTTTGTTACCCAGCAGGCCTCGGGCTAGGTCAAACTCGGGCAACCCTAATTCAAGTCGAAAGCTTTATTAATGGATTAGGCACGGGTCAGTTTGCCATCTCTAAAGCTTAATGCTGAGACCATTAGTCATAACTTCGTCAGCTATCTCAAAAACTCAAAAGAGTACATGTTTTACTATCTTAACCACAATACAAGACTAATTAAGTTTGGTAATGCTCATTTTATTGAGAATAGCCAATTTAGTGGGAGTTAGGAACTACAAAAGGTGGCTATTCGAGAGATTCAGATGGAAACTCCTACACGTATTATTTCTACTCATGCTATTGATCCTTTTATTATATTACAGTTACACAATATATTGGAACAATAAATTAGTATTTAAAATCTACAATAAGAACGTGTAGATAATGAACCAACTAATAATATACAAATCATAAATGAGCAAGCGGTATACAAACCACTCAAAACAACATTATACAAATCTGTAAGGGAGGAAAGACCAACTATTTCAGATGACTTTGCAATTTACCCACTTGAACATAAATGCAACATAAGCATTGGTAATGGTCTAGTCTTGTTCAAACAAGCTATAGAATCTAGAAATTTTGAAAAATGATTCAATGCTGCAAAAGATGAGTTTAAATCAATGGATGACAATAAAGTCTACGAGTTAGTCGAGTTGCTTGAAGGTTCAAAGCCAGTCGGTTGTAAATGAGTCTTCAAGTCTAAATGAGACTTGAAAGGCAACATCGAAAGGTACACAACCAAAATTGTCACCAAAGGTTACACACTAAAGGATGGCATTACCTATAAAGAGACCTTTCCATTTTAAAATATTGACTCTTTAAGGATTGTTATGGTGTTAATGGCTAATTATGATTTAGATCTTCACTGAATGGAAGTAAAGACCATCATTCTAAATGGTGAATTAGAAGAAAAAGTTTATATGAATCAATTAGAAGAGTTCTCAATCTTATTGAAAAAGAAAAACTTAGTATGTAAGTTAAAGAAGTCGACATATAGACTAAAATATACTTTTGGACAATGATATCTTAAATTTAATAATATCATTATGCAGGCCAGTCCTAAACAAAGGTAGGAAGGGCCTTAGTCTAATTACTAGGCTCCTAATAAGCATGACCCTTAGACTAAGGCCCATGCTAAGGGTCATGCTTATTAGGAGCCTAGTAATTACAAGTTATTTTAGAACATAAGAGTTTTTCACTTAAGCGAAATATGTTTTAAAAAGAGTTGTTATTTTTGAAAATTTAAAAGAATTTATTTAGGGAGCAAACATCAATCTCATTTTGGAAAAAAAAAATAGCTTGGTTCAACTTCATACATACGAAAATTTTTTCTTGGGAGGTGAAACAGCGTTAGAAATGAGCATTTCAAAATGAAATTACTCCTGCTAAACACTACGATTCACATTTTTCTAATTAAAATTCAATATGAGAAAGCCTAAAATTCAAGAATTTCGCCTTGGCCTTGCCTCCATCAATATGATTCCTATTTAGGTACAAAATCATATCAATTATTCTCTCAAGTCTCATTTTATTTTATTTTATTACTTTAAATTTTAGATTTTTTAAATAGCTCTTTTGATCTGAAGACTAGGTAAAAATTTTAAATTTGATTATAAGTATAATAGCTTTTAAATCTAGGTTGAATTTTCTATTTTTAAATTGAAACTTATATTAAATTTTGGGTATAATTTATCTATCTTTTATTTCTTATTTCAATTGCAGTTTTTTCAGATAAATTAAAATTTGTCAATTTGATTATATATGATTTTCTTCAATTGCAATCTTAGGTATAATTATGATTTGAATTGAAGTTTATTCAGGTAATTTTTTCTGTCTTTCATTTTGCCTATATCGCACTTGATAATTTTATCCCTTATTTCCTTCTTCAATTGCAATCAGGTAATTTTTTTTCTGTCTTTCATTTTGCCTATATCGCACTTGATAATTTTATCCCTTATTTCATTCTTCAGTTGCAATTTATCTCTCTATCATTTATTAAATTATAATTAACATTTTCTGATTTAACAGTTGGACTGATTTTGTATATGTAAATTTGACATCGTAATTATTGATGAAATATAATTTCAACATTTCTATAATATGAATATTGTTGTTAATCTTTATTCTCTTTGATGAAAAGAGGATGATCGTTAGTTTTCGATATTTTAGAATTACTCGAAAAGTCGAAAACGAATTTTGAGTATGATAAACTTTTATCATAAAAGTTGACTCTTTGTTTTTTCATTTTTAATATGTTGGCTCTTTTTTTTACTCTTTATCGTAGATACATAATACCATTGATATATCTTTTTGATCAAAGGTTGAGTTATTGTTGTTTTATTGCATTTACCTACTTGTTCCAGTTCCACACATTTGTTTTTGTTCTTTTTTTAGTTCAATTGTGTTATAATAATTTTTTATAATGTTGCCTAAAAAGAATTTATCTTGAAGTGAAAAAAAAAGTAGAATAGTTAACATTTTATAAAGAGTTATCGACAGATTTTTTAAAAGAGCGACTCTTCTAGTGAAAATTACAAGAAATTATGTGAAGATAATTTTGAATAACCTAATGAAAATTTAAGTGATGAGATTTCTAGTCATGAGAATGTTAGCAAATTGAGTAAGTATAGACATATATCAAATTCATCCAATTTAAAAAAATTTAAGGATAGACGGGCAATGAACCTCTTTATTAATTTATGATCTTAAAAATTGAGATAATCTTCACAATAAAATAAGGAGCATTTTAATTGAAAAAGGATTATAAAAGAATTGAATCTTATATTTTCTTTAGACATTACATATTTGCATATTATAGATTCGTTAGAGCCCTTCTTTTGACTTTATCTTGGGCCTATAAACGTTGGGAAAAGCCCTGTCATAACGTCATATAGTTTTATAAAAAATAGCATTGATCAATGTATCTACTTAAAAATTAATTGGAGCAAGTTCATTATTTTAATGTTGATGATATTCTTCATGCTACTAATGATGTTGGCTTATTACATGTAAATAAGTTTTTCTCTAATAACTTCAAATTGAAAGATATAAGTAAGGCATCCTAGGTGATAGGAATAAAACTATTTCATAATAGATCACAAGAACTGTTAGGATTATCTCAAAAAGGTTATATCAATGAAGTGTTAGAGAGATTCCAAATGGAAAAATGCTTCGTACAAACTTCTTAAAAAAGGGAAAAGTTTAGTGAAATGTAATGTCTTAAGAACAATTTGGAATGAAATTTATTCCTTATGCATCAATAGTTGGGAGCTTAATGTATACTTAAACATGCACTTGATTAGATATCAATTATAAGTCAATTAACTCTAGTGCACAAGGCTACCTACTTTGCAAGAGTACGGGGGAGGGATATCAATTATATGCAGCTTTTTTTTGCATTTTTATTAAGAGACTATTCCCTGTTATTTGAACCTGTGACTTTCTGGTCACAAATGAGTAACTTTAACAATATATATCAATTCTATTGTTGAAATATTAAGTTGATATCAATGTAATCCTGAAATGGACCATTGGAGAGTTATAAAGAAAGTCCAATTGCATTTATAAGGCATCAAGGATTACATGATCATGCATAAACTTCGAAGTAGTTAGGTACTTAGATTCAGACTATATTGGATGTGTGAACTCAAGAAAATTCTCATTTAGTTACACTTTCTTACTGGCTAGAGGAGTGTATTCATACAAAAGTATAAATTAATTTGTTGTTGCTACTTCTACTATAGAGGTTGAATTTATTGTATACTTTGAGAATATTGTTCTTGCAATGTGATTGTGAAATTTTGTCCTAGAGTTTGGTATTGTTGACAGTATAACTAGGCTACTAAGAATTTAATGTGATAATTCACAATTGTTATCTTCTCTAAAAATAACAAATGCTCAAAGGGTGCAAAGCACGTGAATTTGAATTGATAGACAATATGGACAAGTCCTTGTTAGGATGATAGTGTGATATGTATATAAACATATGATTGACTTGCTCATATTGTTGTGACACTTGTGAAGTCAATTAAAGCTATGCTTTTACTAGCTTCCTTGTATCCCTATTATATTGCATACATATTTTAGTATGGTGTGATGAGAGGTTGTGTCTTTTAAAAAGACAAATGAAGTTGATGATTATCATATTCCTAAATCAAAGTTATTAACGAGTTCGTTTGATTATATGATACATAGAATGGAATATGTTATTTAATAACTTGTAACTATCATAATCTCTTCATTTCAACTCAATTAAAAATGATGACTTGATATATTCTATATATGCATTGTTGTTGAATCACCAAATCGTAGCATAAGCTAAGCGGGGAGATAATTAGATTGTTTTTAGTAATGGCCAATATAATTTGTTAGACTGATTCTAATGAAAGTGAGTTCAATGCTATAGTTACTGGGATTAAGAAAATTAGAGTTAAAAGGAATTTTAATTCTCTCCCCTCTCCCTTTACAATGGTGGTTACAAAAGAAAAATACAGAAAGCCAATTATTCTTCACCATTAAAAAATCTAAAAGGTGAAAAGAAGATAGGAATTACTATTAACATTAATATTTATATAGAAATAGAACATGTGTTAATATATATACACACAAATAATAAATTTCTAATAATGAATTAGACTGATATATGGTCCATTCTAATAAGGCGGTAGTCCAGCAAGTGATGTGAATTCAATGCTTCAAACTAATCAAACTAGTTATATTAAAGATGTTGATTTTTACTGATATGCCAAAAGCTATCGTCATGCATTTATCTTATGGTACCAATAACCATCTTATAATAAGTGAAGTTGGCCGGAGGAATAATCATCTCTTTTTCTGACACCCTTGCTGACCTTTCTTCAACTTTGATCCAAATTTAATCGTGATAGGTCAGATTTTTGGCATTCGTTCCAAAGGTGACAGAGATAAGTATTTATCCTTCTTGGAAGTTGCAACTACGCATCTTCATAATTGGTTCTCTGACCTTTAGGATCTAAACCACTGGAGTACAATTTGGATGTATTTTTATCCATCCATCTCATTTATTGGGTGGATTAAAACAATGAGAACGAAATGGAACAGAGGATATATTCCGCCACATCCTGCTGCCGGCCGTCAACTTCGACATGACTAAACGCCAGACTCGGCTCCACCAAGTCTGTGGGCGTCCTCACAATTGAGATAAGAAGTAAAAAGGCTTCGGCTCCCAATCCAAAGAGTTGATTCTTTGAATCGAGGTAAGAAAAAGGTTTGTAATTTATTTAAAATTTTTAAAATAATTATTAATTGAAATTGAGTTGATATTAAGTTTATTAAATTAAATTAAATTATTTCCAATATTTATAGTTTATTTTATACAGGTTAAAATAATAATTAAAAAAGAAAGACTTCAACCTCTATGCCTCGGAGATATAGAACAACAGACAGAGATGGGTGCAATCAGTGGTGTGTATTCTGAACTCAACTTGTGTCAATGCAAAACCCAAACGTCCATGGTAATGTGGATGTGCCCACAAGAGTGGCGGCCACGGACCTGCCTCGATCCTAACAACAGTGGTGAAATAAGAATCAGTACAAAGTCCCACGTCACCGGATTATTCTTCCACCACAAACGTCGCTCGCCGCTGAAAAATTCTCATCTTTGGCTCTGCAACACTCTATGTAGTATGTACCGCATTTCCAGATAGAGCTTCAGGAAATTGACTGTTTGATTATGTACAACAAAAACTCCTTTGTGGTTCATGATGTGCGCAGCAAAACCTGATATCCCTTGTCAAAATCATCCAAGAAGGTTTCTCTCTGTCTCTTTGCACTAAGCTTCAACACTTGTTCGGTGATATAAACCCTATCATGTACACACTATTTAGCAAGTTAAATTTGGAACCAAACAAAAATTAGATTCAAATAATTGTTAAGCGACTCAAATCCTCAGAACTTGAGAAATTTAAGTAATTGAGACTTGCAAAAATTATATGAATTATCATAAGCTAATATTTAAAGATTCTTGAAAAATCTATCAGAGTAACTTAATTTAAGAACGAGATTTTCTGTACTTGTAACTCTGTACTACTCTTATTTCAGCCATATTTTATATATAAATGAGAACAGAATTACCACAAAATTACAGTTGCAGAAAATTTGGTACCTAACTTGAGGCAATTTGGTACCTAACTTGACACGTAAGGAGAAAAGGCGATTTCTGTAGCAAGACACCGACGAGTCTTCGATTCTGCTTCATTTAATATGAAGTGATGGTCCTCGGTCTACGACTTTGGTGGGAAATAGTTTATATGCCGTCGGTTGTGACCATTGAATTTGCCGAATCTGAAAATTAGAATAGGTCAGGCATCTAGCTTCCGACTTTTCAGCATTAAGCTTATCCGAATCGTCACTTTAACGATAACATTGAAGTAAACATATAGATGGTTTGGCACTTCTAAAATGAAGTCTTTGACACCTACTAAAAATCTATTGACTTAACGCTGCTCGGAATATCAAATACGTAACAGCCGGTTGGGTCCTGTCTAAGAAGAATAGCTTATAATACTTTCAAATGTTTTAAGAATATGCATGACGTCAGGATGCCAGTGTGCACGGAAATACTATTATTATTTTACTTTTCTTTGTCGGATAGTTTAGTTATACGTTTCTAACGCATCATGTCATTTGTCAAATATTAAATTTCAAAAACATTTAATAAAACTTCATATGATATTATTTATTATTTTCTTTAGAAAAGTTGGTTAGGGAAAGGTTAGAATCCCTTCTACACTTTTTGGCCCATCGGGAGTTGAATGGGCGAGTTTTAGTTAAAATGTCGATAAATAAATCCCACCAACTAACAAATTTTGTATTCAACAACTACATCAGCAAATTTTTGCTTAAATATAAAATTTAAAAAGGTTCAATAATATATATTTTAATTTTAAATAGTAGAGAAATTATTAATTAATAGTTTCACTATAAATTAATAATAAAAAATATCAATAAATATGATTAATTAAACATATAAAATATGTAGTATAATACTCATAAAACATGAAAAAGTACCAATACAAGATTAGCAAAACGTAAATAAATACAAAAATTAGATAAAAAGAAATAAGTATAAGAATAAATCAGAACGGTAATTGCAATAAAGTAAATATACTCAGTAAAAAAACCAAAGAAGAGTACTATTTAATCAAAATACTAAAGTTACCTATAAAATGAGAAAAAAAAGTTTACAAGATATCATAAAACGATAAATATCTTTTTACATGAGATTCTTTATTCATATCATAGTACAGTAAATTTTTATATCGTGAGTCATATTATCAATGAATTTTAATAAAGTTATATTATTTTTAATTGTAAAATTCATCAATGTTCAAAAAAAAGTTATTAGATTTTCAAAATCTATGTTTTTTAATCTTAAATTTAATAAATCACTTATCAAACTTAATGAAAATTGGCATTTTCCATTAGTGGGAGCGGTATACTTTTTTGTATAAACTTCTTTTATTGATTAAAGTGCATGAACCACTATTAATTGAAGCAACAGATCTTCTGTTTTAATTAATCATTCTTACCGTATTTAATTAAATCTCTTTTTTATAATTTAAAATTGAGAGAGACTACTCAAGAAGATCGTAAAACGACGAGTAGTTTGCGACAGGAACGAGAATCAAGATAGAAAGTGACTTTCGGACACACTGATTGTCATGTGTCTGTTATCTCAAATCAGACACACGACTACACACGACACACGATTATCCTCCTAACACGTCTTGTTGAACAATAGACTTAATCAGACGACCAGAGCTTGCCTACAGGATAAGAGCATTCCGGTGCTGGAACCACGTAAGTATATCCCATTTATTTACGTAAAAAGAAAAACGATGAAAAGACAAAAAGGGACAGAAACAACACATGCCAACTCTTTTCATAAATGGAGTACAGCAAGCAGTAGTCTTCCTCATCGCTTGCCTTTTCCGGTCAGTAGGAAAATATCGGACTGACGTGTTCGATCTCTGTTTGATTTTATCTTGAAATTGGTGCTTTTGATTTTCTTTACTTGTGTCTATATATATATATGTGTGTATAGCATATGCCCTACTCTCCTTCAGACAAGAAGACCAAAATTGTCTAGTTACATTTCTACCATCTCTACCGGACTTTCGTGCATAGTTCCTATTTTACAGGTAACATTCCTCTCTCCCTGTCTCTGTAAGATCTATGCAAGAAGTATGCTTGTAAGGTCTTAAAATTAGATCTACTTGCATTACCAGTTCGGTGATGGTCAGGTTTGGTTCCTTTGTTTTCGTGCACGTTCGTTTATCAGATTCATCTTATCCAGTTATTTTTTTATTTTTTGATTGTCGACTTTTGCCTTTGTGATTGTAAGTTTTAGTCATGGATTGTTTCTATGTGAGCTTTTGGCCTTTCATTTCTTTTGTTTCCATTGAATTTGCGTTAATGAAAACAGTTTAATCGAAGGAGCTTTACTTAAATTTGTTGCTTTTTATTTTGGGTTCCGTTTTAACATATTTCAATGCATTAGATGAAAAAGATCTCGCTTTTCTTGCCCTGGTTTTGATTTTCTTATAATTCAAGTCGTGAATCTTCTTGCAGTATATGGTAAACTATTTGCCGATTTTCTGAGAGTCTGATTTCCAGCTTCGGTTTGGTGGGTTTTGGATCTGATTCTTCTTGCTCTTTTGTTTACAAGGGGCTCCAATTTGCCTTTAGTTTAGTTTAGTTTTTCTCTCACGATTTTGGTGATTCTTCAGAATTCGCAATGATTATTTCGAGAACGCTTACTTTTATTTCGGGGAAGAGGGTTGTGGTTGTTTGGAATTGTACAGACAACGACATCCACCTTTTGCTTGTATGTGAATATGCGGTTGGTACGCTGGATAGGTTAACTGTGCTTAAAGTTGTTAGATTTTAATTAGGTGCATTTTTTTTATTTTAATCTGTTGATGCTTATTCTGGTGCTAGCTTCTATTTTACTTCTTGTATTTACCTTTGAAACGAAGTAACATGCCGTTTAAGTGTTTATACCTTGGCAAATACAACAAACTTGAAAATAGTTGCCCCTGTAATAGTCATTATTTTTGTCCCACACACTCTTGTCAAGGTTTTATGTGCTGATCACTGGAACGGAGTAAAATCTTATCGAAGTCTGGAGGCTTTTAGTTTTTTTCCCATTTCCCTTCTGTGAATTCGTTCTTATGCATGCAGTTAGGTGTTGATCAAGATGGAAGTCACCGGAGGCTGACACGTGTTGATTTACACGGGCTTGATTGGTACTAGCTTTTGGTTTCCATAGCATTTCTGGTTCTAATCTGTTTGAGTATCTAAGGTTTTGCATTTGTATTAATATCTGTTCTGAACATACAGGTATTCAGGAAATGTGCGGCGGAAGAGACAACTTTATAGGTTTGGAGTATAATCTGACTGAAAGAACCTTTTTGAAGGATAAGGCTACTGGTATGGAATATGAATCAGACTGGACAACACACAAAAAATCCTCGGCATTTGCTGCTCAAGTGATTCGAAGTGCAACTTCTTTTATGCCTTGGTCTCGTAAAATCCCCATAGCTGATGGTTATCATGAATTTCTTTAGTCAAAGATTTGTCATTTGAAAGTATTGGTACATTCTAGGGAGCTACAGATAATCACATTCACAACCCATTTAGGTCTCTCTAGTTCTATATGATGCCTAGTGTCGTGGGTGGAAAGAATAGACTCCTTGAAGCAAACTTGTCTCTCTCCACCTTGGTCACTCAGGACAAGTCAACTGATTCAAAGAGCAATGCTAAATTGATTTCTCATGTTGCTGATGATGTCGACAGATCCATTCTACCTGGGCTGCCTGATGATGTGGCAAAATATTGTCTTGCACTTGTTCCTCGTTCACGCTTCCCGGCTATGGGTGCTGTTTGCAAGAATTGGAGATCATTTATTAAAAGCAAAGAATTCATCACAGTCAGAAAATTAGCTGGGTTACTTGAGGAATGGCTCTATATCTTAACTATGGATTATGAACGAAAGGAAAGCCACTGGGAGGTTTTGGACTGTTTTGGAAACAAACATCATATCCTTCCACCAATGCCTGGTCCTCTGAAGGCAGGGTTTGGGGTTGTTGTTCTGCCGGGGAAGCTTCTTGTTATTGCCGGCTATTCAGTAATTGATGGGACTTGCTCCGCCTCAGCAGATGTCTATGAATATGATTCTTGTCTCAACAGGTTTGTTTCCTGTTCAAACTATGCAATTTGTCTCCAACTTTGACAGCAGTCCACACTGACCTTGTAAGAAACAGAGAGAAAAATCCGTTCATCTGTCTTTTCTTAACTAATTATAATTTAGCTTTCTTTCTTAGGACCTTAATATTGCAGTATCTAACAAATTGTATCAAGTTTACACGAGTCTATAAACAATTATGTCAATCCTATGGTTGTTTCAAATATTTTGTGGAAGGGAAATACTCTTGCCATTTAGTTTATTTTATTGTCTAGTAGTACTTATCTTGTTAGTTACATGTTGAAGTTATTGGTATGCTAATTTCATGAATATGAACTGGTATCAAACAACACAAAACTGTTAATCTCACGACAGAGTCGGACACGTACAAATTCTTTAAACCAAGTGATTTTTCAATGTGCAAATCATCCTTTTGAAGACCTAAGTCCTGTTAATATTCTTCTTGTGATGCTTATGCAGTCATTATGTTCTAGTCTTATTCACATCTTTTCTGGCTTCAGAATTTTAATTAATCTATCTACTTTTGTGACATGATCTTGGATTGCAGATGGAGCAAGTTGTCAAACATGAATGTTGCACGCTATGATTTTGCTTGTGCGGAGGTTGATGGCAAGATTTATGCAGTTGGTGGCTACGGAATGGATGGTGATAGTCTCTCCAGTGTGGAAGTTTATGATCCTGATTCTGATAAGTGGACCTTAATAGAGAGTCTTCGCCGTCCGAGGTGGGGATGCTTCGCCTGTGGCTTCGAAGGAAAACTTTATGTCATGGGTGGAAGATCGAGCTTCACCATTGGCAATTCAAAGTTTGTT
This sequence comes from Erythroxylum suave, assembly GCA_027563595.1. NCBI lineage: Eukaryota > Viridiplantae > Streptophyta > Magnoliopsida > Malpighiales > Erythroxylaceae > Erythroxylum > Erythroxylum suave. Next base: position 8,433,571 of record JAOSBN010000003.1, read on the forward strand.
GATGTTTACAATCCTGTGAGGCGCACCTGGTGTGAAATGAAGAATGGTTGTGTCATGGTTACTGCTCATGCAGTTCTGGGAAAGAAGCTCTTCTGTATGGAGTGGAAGAACCAAAGGAAATTGTCTATATTTACTCCGGACGACAACTCATGGAAAGTTGTACCGGTTCCATTGACAGGGGGCTCAAGCGTTGGTTTTCGATTTGGAATACTTGATGGAAAGCTTCTGTTATTCTCACTCGAGCAGGACCCTAATTATCGAACACTGTTGTATGATCCTGATGCTCCTCAGGGCTCACAGTGGCAGACTTCCAATATAAAACCATCTGGTCCGTGCTTGTGCAGTGTGACCATCAAGGCATGAACTCGTGCTTAGGATGAGACTTTTGGGATTTTAGTAAGAGACTATCTGTACAATCATTTGTAGCTCTGTCGTATTTGCTGCAAGTTGTTCCAAAAACAGCAATTTATCTGAATTCTCTATTTGAATTGGACAATAACCTGTTGGATTTCGATTTAATCCCATATGTTGTGATGCATTCTATTTATCATGCCCCTTGGGAACGGTAACTCCGGTAAATAGCCTGATAAGATCCGTCGGCAAGTTTAAGGCCGAGTACCAAGTCACTTTTCTTAAAATCTTGCTGGTACTGCCTATCACGAGCGGCATCGTTTTTTGAGAATTAACACCAGTGGTATCGTTGCCGGTCAAGAAGATGGTTTCTTTCCGAGTCGAAGGAAAGATAATAATACTGTTATTGATTAATTACTGGAAGGCCTTAAAGGCTTTAGCATGCCTTAATCCCAAACTAATCGCCTTTCTTTTTGTCCTAATTACCTAATTTTTTGTTTAAGACATTTTTTTATTATAAATTCAGTTATGGGTTGAATTAAGAAATATGATAAGTTATAATATCATAAAATAATAATTTCAAGTATTGCCTATTTCAAAGAAAGAGTTTATAAATAAATATAAATGTTTGTTTTTAATTTGATTGTTTTAACCGTAAAATCTTTTAACTCTTCAATTTTTGATTCGGTTTATCTTAATAATACTTGTTAAAAATTAATAGATTTATTAATTAAATAGTCAAATTTTATAATTAATTATATCTTATAAGTTATAATAATTAAGTTGCTTTTTATTTAACAATCTATTTTTCAATTAAACTTTAATCTCTTCAATAAATAAAGATAGTTTCTTCTATGTTATTTTAAGTTATTCAAAAAAATTAATTATAACAGTATAATACTTATTAAAATTTTAAAATTCTAAACCTTTAATCTTTTATCTTATCAATTTAATTATTTGATTTAAGGTACTTAAACTTTTAAGGTAATATTTTAATTGTTAAATAAGTTTAGTTGATCTGGACCAACTTTTGATCAGTGCATCGTTGAAATGATGGTTGGCTAACAACTTAAAAATACCAACATTTGGACCTACGAAGAGACCTTTTTTTCGATAAATTTGATTAATTAGGCAAAAATTTATCTTAGGACGATAGTGAAACGTAATGCGCTTTGCATTGGACGTAGACGTTTATATAGTCGTTCAAACAAATTTGCAACATGGAGAATATGTTAATTCAGTGACCAATCATTTTCTGCCAGGTGGTCGCTACTTAATAAGCAAAGCAGCCTCATTCAAGCTCTCCCTAGCAAGTTACTAATATCGAAATTGGTTTTGATGTGATATTATATCAATATCATTATTATCATATTTAGTTGAATCTCACATTAATATAGAGTCTAGAAAGATCTGATAGTATACAGCCTTACTCAATAAAATAAAGAGACTGTTTCCGATACACCATAAACTAATGTAACATGAAGAGTTTAAAAAAATTTTCAAGTATGTAATGCAAGTTTAGAAGACATAATAAGAATAATAATACTAAAAATAATAATAAAATAAATAGGAATACAAATATTAAGAAAATAATAAGAATAATAACACTAACACTAACAATAATAAGAATAAGCACAATAAGAATAATAATAAGAAAAGAAGAAAAGTCCGACAAGTTGATCAAAAAGGACTGACAAGATGCACACGACAAGAGAATCGCATACAGATCAAATCTAACAATGATAACATAATCTCCCATGAAATCAATAAATTAGAGAATTAAATTGATGACTCGTACGGGTCTCCACCTCTTATGCATTTATTAAACTAAAACCTACTTAAAGAAAAAAAAAGCAACTAACCAAACATACATAATACAAGATGAGATGTATCACTGAACCAGATTAAAAAATAGGCTGCATCAAGAATCAAACAAATTCCAATAAGTATCAGACGTTATGGATCAATTTCAAAAGAACATTAGTAATTGATTCAAGATCAGGATGCTTACTTGCCACTCCGCGAAGAATCACAGGAAGCTTGCACAAATGCTATTAGCCTAGGATCAGAAGAGAATGTACTGACCAACTAATCAACATTAACAGAACTAGTTCTACTAAAGTTACTGGCTTTTAAATCATATGATCTTGTTAAACCAAATATCTTTTGCATTGCTCGTGATAAACTAAGAGTGATAAAAGAAGCGTGATCACGATACTCACAGTTGTTTGTAGATATAACAATGGGTCCACAAAGACTAGGAAGGACACTTGAAAAAAGAGTTATCGTGATCTATCTTGAACGCCTCTTTTCTAATAATTCTTGGGCGGCTTTCCAAAAGCTTTGCAAAACTCATATGCAAAGACCTTTGGTGACAACGACTCTATCATCAGGGACACCTTACTAAAATTTGTTTCACTTTATAAAAATCTCAAATTCAGCAGCATAGCCAAAGCATTAACTCACATGAAATTACAAAATAATTTCTTAATATATTATATTGTATAATTTATAATTTTATATCAATCATGTCTCCCAAAATCATATTAGTATATATTTAAACTGACAATAATTTATTTATTTTTATTAATATTATTTTTCACATAAAATAATAATCATAATTAATATAGAAAAGATCATTTAATTATCGTACAATTATAAAGTTAAGAACAGTACAAAATATTTAAAATATTACACTTTTATTATATAATAAATAATGATTACATAAAATGTCAAATGAAAAGAATAATAAAATACTCTTGACTCTTTAACAATTGCAATTTATAATAAGAGTTCATACTGAGCAAACAACCAACTAAAGGTGAAACCTGAAATAAAAACATTTAGAATTATATTTATATTACATATATAGAATTTAACATGTACGTCAAATTTAAGTGTAATTAAATGAAAAGGCAAGATAAAACATGGAACTACATTCAATCAAATATCCACTCAAATCGCATTAATTTAAATTCTCATTTGGTACAAAATTTTTATTACTAAATTTGGTACAAAATTTTTATTACTAAAGGGAGCCTCATCGTCACCATCAGTGACATTTTAATAATTTTCATCCAAGATTATTTGCCAAATCATTATCATTTATCAAACTCAAATCCCCCAAAACTCAATACACCAAAAAATTGACGTGATCAAGACAAACTAGATCAACCGAGCTACTTATTCTATTAAGAGTCCTGGTAAACAAAAAATATTATTAGAAATTACAAGAAATTATATTCAACTTAATAATGATAATAACATACCTTTTATGAAACTTTAAATTGTATTAAATAAAGATCAAGTCATTCAATCTTTTTTGTTTCAATCTATTTCTTTTCTTGGAATGAATAAATTTAAATGTTCTACAATTCCTTTCATACCTTGTTGCACTCAGATGTTAAATTGGATTTTGAATAGCAAACTTTTGTAATTCTGGAACACAACTTTTGAATTGGTCTCATCAAGCAACTGTAAGACAACAAAAGTAGCATTATAAACAAAACAAAGTGATAATTAATTTTCAATAAGCAACAGAAGTGAAATAATATATATTTGGACCAAGTTTGTCTCTTTGATAAATAGCAATTGACATCTCCAAATCACTAAAAGCATCATTATAAATCTGCATTTGTGAGCTTAGGAGATCTTGCATATTCTTATGGTCAACAATTGTTGTAATAGTTAATAACATTCTCCAATTAACTTCAACTTTTTATGTAAAACTTGGTCTAAAATAGATATTAGGATTTAAATGCCATAACTGTAAATAATGGAAAATAAAGTTATCTTTTCCATCTCTCATTGATGACTGCAAGTTAAGGTGTGTACAAAGAAGATCTATTTTCCATATTGGTCTTGATTACTTCCTTCACCCTCTCTATGACATCAAATAACACATTATTATCTTCTCATCATTATTAGTAAGACAAAGTACCCTCACTAAAGGCTCATAAACTTGTATGACAAATTGGCATTAAAGCCAAAATTCGTTATCTTAAGTATAATTATAAAAACTTCCAATCTATTATTAGACCTAGCATGCTAAGATGCAATCCACTTATTACTTGTAAACATTTGTCTCAACTCTTTATTCATAAGAATAAAACACTAAAGTGATAAGAAATTAGTTGCAAATCTTGTAATACTAGGATGACACAAATTCCTACTATTTGTGAAATCTTTTCTCATTAAATTCTAGACCCATACATGATTGTAGATAAATTTGGTTACTTGTTTTGCTTCCTGTACAGCCTCATTAATAATAGGAAAATATCTAACATCTCTTATATGTAGAATGTAGTAAACAGAGAGAATTTGGGTAGAAAACTCTCGAAAATTTCATTTCTACGTAAGGGTATATATATGCAATATGTACAAGGAAAGACGTTGCTATAACAAATTTCTGAACTACCTACAATAAACTTCTGACAAAAACTATAAAGAATAACGAAATGAAAAAGATGTTGGTATTTACATTTTGTTTTCTTTTGGAGTTGTTGTAATGACAAGCTGTGTTGGAACTTTGTTCTGTGTCGTGAATCTTCGGATTCGTTGGGCTTAACAGCCCCTCCTCAAGTTGGAAGGTGTGTAACCCCAACTTAAACAAAATTGCCAATAAGGAATGTTGAGGCAGGGCTTTGGTGAAGGCATCGACTGATTTATGCTTGGAGGATAGGTGACTCGTTTGGAGAAATCCATTACTGACAGCGTTGTGGACAAGATGACAATTAATGTTAAGATGCTTGGTTCGTTTGTGGAAGACTGGATTGTTGGACATGTGCATAGCTGCCATATTATCACATCGAAGTGGGATTGGAAGTGAAATTGTGATGTGCAAGTCCTACAAGATGTAACTCATCCATTTAATTTCACAGAATGTGCTCGTCATGCTAAGGTATTCGGCTTCTGCGGATGATCTACTCATCATTTGTTGTTTTTGGTTTTCCAGGATATTAAGGAGGAACCATAAAAAATGCAGAATCCAGTTAAGGATTTCTTTGTGAACTTACACCCTGCCCAATCAGCATCAGTAAATGTGTGCAGTGAGCGATCAGTATTGTGGAATAAAGCAAAGTCTTTGAAACTGTCCCGGCTAAGTAACGCAGTACATGCAACAATGCCTTCCAATGTGTTTCTCTGGGACCAGTAGTGATTTGGCTTAGCTGTTAAGTTGCAAAAGTAATGTCTGGGTGTGGAAAATTTAAGTACAAGAGCTGTCTAACAACATGTTTGTAATTCTTAGGATCTATTAATAGAGGACTATCAGCAATGTCAAGTTTGGTTCCCTAAATCATAGGTACATCAGTGGCTTTCAGATCCAATAATCCAATATCTGAGTATGTCACGTATATACTTCTGCTGAGACAATATCATCCTGTCTCGTGATCTAGCAATTTCAACCCTAACAAAGTATTTTACGTAACCCATATCCTTAATTGTAGAGGCAATATCCAGGAGATCCTTAGTATCACAAATTAGTTTTTCACTAGGGTTTGTAATCAAGACATCATTAACATAAACAACTAGGGCAATGAAATGAGCTTCAGTACCTTTGGTGAAAAGGCAGTGATCTCATTCAGTTTTAATGAATCCAAAGTTCTTCAATTTTGATGTAATCTCCTTGTTCCACTATCTCCCTACTTGTTCCAGTCCGTATAACAATTTCTGTAACCTTAGAACTTCTCCTGGTTGTGCTTTATTGTAAACCTGCGGTGGAGTGATGTAGATTTTCTCTTCAATATGTGTATGCAAATAAGCATTATTTATGTTGCAGTTGTGGACAACCCATTTCTTTGCCGCTGCGACTGCAAGTAATGTGCAGATCATTGTGACCTTGGTAACCAGAACAAATGTGCCAAAATAATCAACACCCATTGTTTGTTTGAACCTTTTTACTACAAGTCCTGCCTTCCTTCGGTCTATCGTCCCATCTTGTTTTCGTTTTATCTTGTATATCCACTTTGTCGTCAATGGCTTCTTTCCCTATGGTAGAATTTCTGGAACCTAGGTTTCATTATTTTCAAGAGCTTCAATTTCGACTTGCATGGATTCTATCAATAATGGGTCCTACTTCGCATTCTCGTAAGAAAATGGCCCATGGTCAGTGGACAGGTTGGCTAAGGGGATTGCATGGTGGTTTGAGTAAGTGATTTGAGTTGTATCTTTGAATTACTCCATCATGGCATCAACGAAGAGACTTGTTGGTATGTTGGTGATGTAATCGTCTAAATAGGGGGTCATTTTTTTGTTGTGTGCTTGTTATGGTTGGGATTAGTGGTGGTTATGTCAGTAAGGGTAAAGAGTTGATCTAATCGGTGGTGGAGATAGGCGGGGAATCGATTTGGGGTATTGGGTCTTGGGTCTGAAGTGGTGAAGACGGGTAGGTTAGGTGTTTCTGGGTCCATTTGTGCTTTTGACTCAAAGACAAAATATTGGAGTTTTGAAGTCTGAAAATGGGTGTATTTTGGTTTGTAGTTTCTGGTTCCTGAAATGGAAAGAACGTTTCATAAAAAAAAACTTGATTGAATATTGTTTGTTGCATATCAATAATGAATAGTTTATATGCTTTCCTGTTGGTCACGTATCCCATAAATAAGCATTTTGTAACCTAAGGTTCTAGTTTTTCTTTATGGAGTTTTGTGTTTGTTGCATAACATAAGCATCCGAAAGTTGTAAAATGGACGTAGGTGGATTTTCAGTGACAAAATTTTTTATATGATGTTTCCCAAGATAAGATTTTGCTTGGTAGACGATTTATGATATAAGTTATGGTTAAAATTGCATCCCCCCTAAAAATGTTATGGTTAGATTAGCCTTGAACATGAGGGCTCGTTTTATTTGAAGGAGGTGTTTGTGTTTTCGTTCAACAATCTCATTTTGTTAAGGTGTATAAACACATGTTTTTTGCTGAACAATCCCCTTTGACGCAAATAATTATCTATTGGCATTGTTAATGAACTCAGTGTCGTTATCTGTTCTTATCTTCGCGATTTTTTGATTGAACTGTGTTTCAATCATTGTAATAAAAATACTTATTATTTAATGAGCCTGAGCTTTGTTGTTTAAAAGAATGGTCCACATAGCTTTATTGAATTCATCCGTTATGGTCAATAAAGAAGTGGATCCGTCAAGGGTTGGTGTTCCATATGGACCCCAAAGGTCCATATGAATTAACTCAAAAGGCCTAGAAGCATAAATAGTGTGGTTTCCAAATGGTTTTCTCAACTGTTTTGCTAAAGGGCAAGTATCACAAAAAAAAGTGTTTGAGGGTTTGAAATTGCAAAATTTTAAAATTCTATAACCTTAGAGGATGCGTGACCGAGTCGAAAGTGCCATAAACTAAACATATCAATAATGTTACAAACAAAATTTTCATCAAGATAGAATTTCAGGGATGGACCTTTCTTTGAATTTGGTGCTAGAAAATGATGGGATTCAAGTCCGTAAATTCCACTTGTCTCTTCGCAGCTTGCTACGATGAAGTTAGTCTACAGGTCCTACAAAATGACTTTGTTTGATATGAATATAACAACTAAGTTATTGTTTCTAGCAAGCTTACAAATAGAGAGGAGATTGTGATGGAAAGTGGGAATGCATAAGACGTTTTCCAAGTGTATGGTGTCCGTTAGAGCTATGTTGCCAATTTGTTTTACAGGTTTAAAAGACATATCAGGCAATATTACAGGACTAACCATGGGAGTTTGTTTAGTGTTTTTTAATAGGGTATGATTATGGGTCATATGGGTTGACAGACATGAATCCATGAATCCATGATCCATCAGTCATTATCAAACTTAAAGCCAACACTAGCATTAGGGTTAGAGTTTATACCTATGTAGCTGTTAAAAGCTATGTGATAACTTCATTTACGACTTTCCTTTTGACCAATCGCATTAGCTCCTGGACTTGCCTGCTTAGCACGTCTAATTTCGTTTCCTATTCAACGTTTTCATCATTTGAGCTTCCTTGTCTAATTGCGACTGGACTTTTTACTACTACCCTAGTATGGCTTCCTCTCTCCCTTGCTCTTTTATGCTTCAGTTCCTTGAACCATTCAAGTTCTCCATGGATCTTGAAACATGTCTCTATTGTGTGTCCCTTCTCATGGCAGTGAGTGCAAAACTTATCCTCTTTTCTACAAAACTCTTTCTCTTGTTCATCGAAGGCCCATCTCTTCTTTCTATTTTCTGTTTCCCGTAAGTTTTACTGCAAATGCCACATTCAACTGTCCTGTTTTACCTCCAGACAATCCAACAACGTTTCTTTGTTTTTCAATGGTAAGGATCATACAATATGCCTTATTCACAAATGACAATGGGTCATTAAACATTATCTGACTCGCTACAATACCATATTCTTCTCTAAGTCCCATAAAAAACTGGACTAATTTGTTCAACAGTGTTGATATGCCTACCAGCTTCACACGAACAACTTCTAAAGGGCATGACACATCTCAGGTCATCCCACGCATGTTTTAACTTGGTGAAGTAACTTGTCACAGATTCATTACCTTACTTTAGATTGTTGATTTCTTGCATTAATTGATAAATTTGGGGTCAGTTAATTTCACCATACCTAGATCTAAGTTCTTCCCACCAATATCTAAAAGTAGTGAATACCAGAAAAGATTTTGCTAATTCCTTAACCATTGAATTTAAAAGCCACAAGATTACCATATTATCTGTTGTTCCCCATTTTTTCCAACAATGCTTGATTATTTTCTAGCTCCTTGTAGCAGCCGTTCATGAAGCAGTTCTTATCTTTTGCTTTCAAGGCGATAATCATTGCCTTGCTCCATGAGAGGTAATTCATTTGGTCTAGTAACGTTGTTACTAGAGTAGCCCTGGGTTTTCTGAGGTAGAGACTTCATATGATTCTGTCTCATCTTCGTGTATGTCATGTTACATTTGGGTGGCACTTGAATTTCCTTCGTGTTCATTTGCCATTTGGGTGACTTAGGGTTTTTATATCAGAAAGCCTGTGCTCTGATACCACGTAGAATGTAGTAAACAAAGAAAATCTGGGTAGAAAACTCTCGAAAATTTCATTTCTATGTGAGGGTGTATATATATAATCTGTACAAGGAAGGACGTTGCTGTAACAAATTTCTGAACCACCTACAACAAACTTCTAACAAAAGCTGTAAAGAATAATGTAATGAAAAATACGTTGGTATTTACATTTTGTTTTCTTCTAGAGTTACTGTAATGACAAGCTGTGCCGGACTTTGTTCATGAATCTTCGGATTCGTTGGGCTTAATACTATATTTTCCAACATTAGGTTAATGGAATATGCAACACATGAAGTCTAACAAAAAATTTTACACCTACTTTGCAATCATCTACCAGCTGCTTTATAAGCGGAATTATTAATAGTAATGAGCTAAACAATACTTTCTGGTCCAACTTCATCAAATATCTGAAATAGAATATCAATATTCCTAAGAAAGCTATATGCATCAATAGACTTCAAAAATATTCTCTTTTATAGAATAAACCAAAAAATTAATAATAAGTTTCTATCCTTTATTTGTATAACCTGAAGGAGATAATGTAGATGGACCTATCAACTTGACCCAACAATTAAACAATCAGTCAGCCCAGAAAAATTAACAAGTAGAAGCCTAAGCCTGCTCCATTGCTTCTAGAGAATTCCAGCATCTTCACCATGCACCTGCACAACACACACGTAAATCCTCACAACAAAATATCTGTTGTAAATCTTAGTATGTCAGAATCTGTTATAAATCCTAGCCATTCATTTGTAACAATTTAAGATCAATGGATAAAATCCATTGAACATATGTGTAAAATCACTGCAGTCATTGATAATAAAATTAATGTCAGATTTACAAATATTCTCATTTCCTACATGGTATCAGAGCCTCTCCACTGACTAGTCGTCTACACACTGCAATGGCTTCCTCTTCCACAACCGACACCAGGAACCCCATTTCTTCATCCTCTACCTCTCTTGATTTTTCAGCTCTTGCCAAAACACTTAATTTCAACCTACCATTAAAGCTTGATCAAACCAACTATCTGAACTGGCGTCCTCAAATATTGGCAGCTATACGCGCCCTAGATTTGGAGATGTATATCTCATCAGATTATGAATGTCCTCCAGCCTTGATTCCTTCTCCTCATCATGACACCTCTGCAGAACCTGTTTTCATCCCTAACCCTGCACACAAGTCATGGACAAGAGTGGATCAACTACTGCTGTGCTGGTTACTCACTACTATTAGTGACTCTGTAATTGGCCAAGTGAATCATGCAAGCTCTTCCAAAGAGCTTTGGCAAATTTTAATACGTTTATATGCGCAGACCTCCCTTCTCAAGGTCTTGCAGCTCAAACGAAGGCTATCTTCTCTCTAAAAAGGAGCTTCTACTATTTATGATTACATTCAGCAAGTTAAGTCTATTGGTGACTCTCTCAAAGTTGCAGGGCATGCTGTTTCGGAACAAGAACTAAACCTAAGTGCTCTCAGTGGCTTAGGCAGTGAGTATGACTCGGTGGTGGTTATGTTAACAAACTCTATGGCTCTATCATCTCTTCAAGATGTTCTCTATACTCTCATGATGCATGAAACCAGGCTTGAGCAACAACATGCTTATTCTCAAATCTCATTGTCAAACACCACTACCAACATGGCAACCTATTCTCAGCACTCCAATCGTGCTCCTACTGGTGGTCGAGGACTCTATCGTGGCAGGGGAAATAGAGGACGAGGGGGTAGATCTCATAAAATTTTCTGTCAACTTTGCAACAAACCAGGACATGATGCTCTAAAGTGTTACAAACGATTTGACACTAATTGGCAAGGCCACCAATCTTACACCACTACTTAGCAGTCCACTTAACCCACTCAACAAGCCTACATTGCTCACCAATCCACTCCATCGGATGCTATTTCTGACCCTAATTGGTTTGTTGACAGTGGTGCTACCAACCATGTCACAGCTAATCTCTCCAATCTTACTATTCAGAATCCTTACACAGGCAAAGATCAACTAGCAATTGGTAATGGTTCTAAACTTCCCATATCACATATTGGCTCATCCCATCTATCTACATCATCCGTTTCTCCTGTTAAGTTAAACAACATTCTTCATGTCCCTAAAATAACCAAAAATCTATTGAGCATTTCTCAATTAACAAAGGATAATAATATTATCGTTGAGTTTAACGATTCTTGTTGTGTTTTTAAGGACAAAACTACAGGGAGGACTCTACTCAAGGGACTGCTCCAGAAT
>JAOSBN010000003.1:8450382-8511124 GCA_027563595.1 Erythroxylum suave
GTTTAAATTCTAAACCATGTAAATATACATATAGTTATATGTAACTTGTTTTATTTTAATATGCATATTAAATCTTAGTTTTCATTTTTATTCTACAAAATAGAATAGTTGTTCTCTTGACATATCGATGAGATTGATCTTGATAGTGGAATAAGCATATGACAGATGATAGTGGAATAAGCATGCAGTGTATGATGAAATTCTTTTTTTTTATGCCAAAGATATTGTTTTATATTACACAGCAATTGGAAAGTTAAAAACTCTAGTTACAAATAAAAATTTTAACTCCTTGAAGCTTCATCGTGGAGTTCTGTTAAAAAATTTGATAATAGTTTATTTGTGTATGCTAAAGTTTTCATAGCAAAACATAAATAAGTTCCATAGTCAAGGGTATAAAGGTCTCAAAAAATTCTTTTGTCCAATATAAGTCTCAATTCCCTCATTTGATAAATTAGGAAAATAAACAGAGGAAAGGAAGTTCCATTTCTCTTCCATTCTTTTCTCCTCTTTTCCCCTTAATATTTCCTTTCCTTTCCCTTGTACAAGTAAGGATCCAAACAAAGGCTAAGTGTCATGCCAGCACTGAGTTAATATCTAATAATTATTATTTTATTTAAATAAGTGGGTTTCCTTCACCACATCATCATTGACTGAGCAAGTGGGACCTTTTTTTAATTAAATTAAAAAAATTATATTAAAGTGTGAGACCCATCATTATATTGAACCTTAATCAAATCGTTAAGATTAACCCACCATTTTCGATAAGTAAAGGGATTAGATGACTGGTGTTTACCCATCATTCTATTTACAGTATTTGTCTGACCCTCCTCATTTCGTCGACTCTTCTCATTTCATTCTTTGTGTGGAATCCATCACATCCTATTCGGAAGAGAATCCATTGCAAGTATCATTGTTCATAGGTGAGAGTTTGTGTTATTTGGTTTAGCATTAGATGAGAATGACATGTTTTGTCTATTGGGTGGCTTATGTTTTGTTTACCGTCTTGATCTTCCTTTTGGTGGGTTGTGCTGGGAGTTTGGTAAAAACAGTTGGTTGTTTAACATCTTTTTCCCTCTAGTACAAGCATCCCCTTTGTGTTAATCTTTTATTACCATTTGCAGGGCATGTTAAAGAATTAACAAGCACGAACCATTTGGTTTAGTAATATTTCAAGAAGGTATGTCACCATCTTTTTAGGTACTGATAAAGTTAAAAAATAAAAAGAAAAGAACTTGATACTTAGTGGCTTTTATCTAACCTTGTTTATCTGCTTCATATTTTCCTTAGAGGGAACCCTAAAATTATCATTTTCCTGAGGTTTACATATTGACACCTCTGTGAATAGATAGATACCTTTCCTCTATGAGCCTTCACTCTTGTTTCGATGGACTTGATGAAATCGGTTGATCTTTTTGTTTGATAATTCTCTGTTAGTTTCTTGTTTGCTGATGTGGTTTAAAAATCATTTCGAGTAACTATTTGTCCTTTAGTATTTGCTATTGTTGTCTTGGATATGAAGCAAATACTTTATATGCTCAAACAATTCTATTTGCCTTACATAAAGCCTTTCGAAATTCAAAGTAGATGCCAATCTGAGACATTTAACTAAGTACTAGCTAAAATAGTTATAATGTTATCAAATTCCTTTTGCTTTTCCCTTGCTTTTATCATAATCGCATGTCCTTATTTTTGTGGATATGTTAGACAATTTGAATAGAAAAATGAAAAATTGGACTTCAAAATTTTGATATGTAGGAATAAAAGACTACTTATTTGTACAAGCATGCAGATTGTCTTTTGCTTCCTTAATCAAGTGGCCATAATGTTTATTATTGACCTTACAAATTCTCTCTTTCAATGCTTTTCAGTTGATCTCTACGGATGGACTCGGATTGTTGTTGAGAAATAATAAAGTATAGTCTTAGTGATTCACACACTACTTGTGGTTCAAAAAGTTGCAAAATTTATACTTCTTTACATGTTGCAATCATCTTGAGCTCCTCCTTTATCTTGTTTTCATCCTTATGATTTCTTGAAACATTACAGAGAAACTGAGTTAGAGCAGAACTCACTGTGTCTATCCCTGCAAGGAAAAGATTCAAAATGGTGTCTTTAAGAAACTTGTCGTTTGGTTTTAATCCCATAAATTCAACATTCTAAGATACGATTTTAACATATCAACCCCATCTTCATCTTCCTAACTTATTTTGTTTTCTTGGGGATATACTCAGAAACTACGTGATATAAATCTGCAAAAGCTTTGATCATCTTTCCCTCTTTTCTAATACCTAGCAATCTCTATAACTTCCAAAATAATTCAAGCTAATGTGAAGATAAAATATTACCTTCATTGCACTCTCCATGGCTTTCAAGAATTTAACTTCAAGAAAATCTGTTGGTAGACATTTAGGGTCATAGATTGCATTTTAACCAAATCATATATTATCTTATTATATCTTTTGAATATGCAGATGGAATCATTATCATTGAAAAATAAAACAGTGAGTTCAAAGTTTGGCAATGTCATTTGTTATCGAGGGGTTAAAGGCCCTATTGAAGACTTTATAGAGGTTTTATGGATGCCCCAATTATCTATTGAGAAGTTATTGTTAATAGATTAATAAAGTTGAATATTAAACTTTGTTAAACTTTTTTTTAATTGAAATTCAATTGAATGTTTTAGGTTGGGAGATGTAAGTTTTTCAAATGGTACGATGAAGAATTTAGTAAGAGAGCCATTGAAGTGATTCAAATTTTAAGGAGTGAATTATCAATGTCAAAAGAAGAGGTTAAAAGAAGCAAAACAAAGGGGTTTGAAAAACAAATGACTCTTGTGAAGGAGGACATACATGTAAGATATTTTAGTGGCCCATATCACTTATGGATTTGAATCTAATGGAAAGATCCCAAGATCATAGTTATTGGGTCTCAAAAAGTTGGGCTCAAATGGGTCCAAGACCCTTTCCCTCTCTTTTTTAACCAACCCATGTTTAACAGAAAAATATATAAAGGTGAGTCATATGTTTTTGTAGAACACATCATTTTTGAAAAAAGAAAAGCGTTGTTTCTTAACCATTGCAGAAACAATTCACGGAAAAGAAGGAAGAGAGGGAATAAAAAGTTTATCAATAACAAACAATATGGATTCATGTTTGTTTTATGTTATTCTTCGATGCTTAAAAGTCTTTCAAATGGTATTAGAGCCACGTTATTGCTTGTTTCGTTTCCAGAAAATGTGGCTTGCATGTTGTTTTCTGTATTTCGTATACGACATCTTGAACCCCATTCTCAAGACACTGCTTTCTTCATACGTAGCACACTTATGTACATGTTTGAAATCAGTTTTCTTGAGTTTTATTTGTGTTGTTGGATGTTTCAAATTAGAATGATGCCATCATCTATTGTAATTATGGTTATTGAAAAGAGCTAAAAGGTTTGGTTCTTGAAACTAAAAGGTTGGTTATTGCAGTGATTTTTCTTGAACCAATTCTGAAGACATGTTTCTGTGGTATGGAAAAAGCCCATAAAAGAACAATGTTGGGATGGCTTGTGGTTTGAAACAAACCCATGAAAGAACCAAAAAACAAAACAAACGAAACAAAATAAAAAAAAGAATGAAAAGCAATAACCAGCGAAGTCTAGAGGAAGATGGGCCACGCGGCTTCATCTGACCAAGAAAGCTGCGGTGGCTGACGCGTGTGCTGCATAATACGCCAGACACTGTGCAAACTTCCTAATGCTGGCACCAAATGGGCTTCCTAGGCTCAATACTCACATTTGGGCAGGTTTTTTGGACTTTTGGGCCATTAAAGGATCAAAATGACTTATATTATGCAACCTTAATTATTAAGTAATTAAATTATGGACTTTAAGCCTAAGTAAACCAATTTGGTGATGGGACATAATTGATTTATTTTCTATGCATAATATAATTTTTGAAAATTAGTGTCATATTATATGTTTTATTTGGTACATTGAATATTTTATATTATGCAATGTTTGGAATTAAATTTTCCTATTATATGATGAATGTGCTACATGACATAATGGTAATTTAGAATAGTTTATTAGTTGCCAAAGTGACTAAACTAATTAAATTAAATTTTGTCATGTATAATAATTATCCAATTAAATGTTTATTGCATGGAAAGCTTGTTAGTCACTAAAGTGGCCTAAATTGAAAATATTAAACATTTAATTGTGAATGTTTCAATTGTGAATGTTGATATGATGCTATTAAAATGATATAAAGGTTTAATTGAAAAATTGAGATTATTAATTATAATGCTAGGAGGTCACGCAAAATTACAGTTACACTATGGCAAGGTTCTTGAGTGGATTGAATAGGAAGATAGCAAATGTGGTGAAGTTACAACATTACTTGGAGATTGAAGACATGGTGAACATGGCCGTGAAGGTGGAGAGACAGCTCAAAGCTAGAATGACAGCAAGGAATGGAGCAAGTTCTAGTTATTCATGAAACTCAAAATGGCCCAAGAAGGAGGAGAAGTACAAGGATAAGAGGATAGACTTCAAAGAAACACCTAAGAAACCAATTGGGGGATTTGAGCAAAAAGGTACTTCTAACACCTAAGCTACTTCTAGTAAACATTCAACTATAAAATGTTTTAAATGTTTGGGTACTAGCCATATTGTTTCTCAATGCCCTAATAGAAAAGTGATGTATATGAGGGATAATGGAGTTATTGATTATGAGGATAGTGATGTTGATGATTTGCTATGTGATAGTGATTGTGATAATAATGATGAATTTGTGGAAAGAGCTGTCATAGGAGAAGCACTTGTAGTTAGGAGGGTATTAAGTGCTAGAGTTAGAGATGAGATTTTGGATCAGAGGAGAACCTATTTCATTCAAGGTGTTTGGTTGGTGGAAAAGTGTGTAACTTAATCATAGATGGAGGTAATTGTACCAATAGGGCTAGTTAAACTATGGTGGAGAAATTGGGCTTGACATGTAGGAAACATCCGGAGCCATATAATTTGCAGTGGTTTAATGATAGTGCGGATGTGAAGGTGACTAGACAGGTACTGGTGCCATTTTCTGTAGGGAGATATGAGGATGAGGTATTGTGTGATGTGATACCTATGGAGGCAGGACATTTGCTATTGGGGAGGCCTTGGCAGTTTGATAGGCGAGTATCACATGATGGGTACACAAACAAGTACTCATTCAAGTTCAAGGGCAAGAACTTCACTTTGTTACCTTTATCGCCTCATGAGATCTACCTGGACCAAGTTAAACTTTGCAAAGAGAGGAGGGTCTGGATAGTGAGATAAAGAAAAATGATTTGAGAAAAGAGGCCCAAAAGAAAAAAGGGATTGGCCCAATGGGGAGTGAATGCATAGGTGAGGAAATGAAAGTGGGATATGCAGGAGAGAAAAGTTTAGGGAGAGAAAAGAAGAGTGAAAAGAAAGAAAAAAGAGTGAGTTTGTATGCTAGAGGAAAAGACATGAGGAGAGCAACAGGAGAGAAGAAAGAACTTGTGATAGTTAGGTATAAAGAGTGTTTAGTTTCTGATACTAACCCTCTTGATTCTTTGCCTAGTGTATTTTCATCTCTTTTGCAAGATTATTTAGATGTCTTTTCTGAGGAGATGCCCAAGGGATTGCCACCATTGAGAGGCATAGAGCACTAGATAGACTTTGTGCCCGGAGCTCATATTCCTAATCGCCCAGCTTAGAGGAGCAATCCTGAGGAGGCAAAGGAACTTCAAAAGCAAGTGGATGAGCTACTAGAGAAAGGATATGTGAGGGAGAGCTTGAGTCCTTGTGCTGTGCCTATGTTGTTGGTGTCAAAGAAAGATAGAACCTAGAGGATGTGTGTGGACTGCAGAGCTGTGAATAAAATCACTGTAAAGTATCACCATCCTATTCCTAGGTTAGATGATATGCTTGATGAATTGCATGGTGCATGTATCTTTACAAAGATTGACTTGAAAAGTGGATACCACCAGATTAGAATGAAACCAGGAGATGAATGGAAAACTGCTTTTAAAACTAAATATGGGTTGTATGAGTGGTTAGTTATGCCATTTGGTTTAACTAATGCACCCAACACTTTTATGAGGTTGATGAATCATGTCTTGCGTGCATTTCTTGGTAGATTTGTGGTTGTTTACTTTGATGGCATCTTGATATATAGCATTAATCTTGATGAGCATATTATGTATATGAGGTGTGCCTTAGATGTTTTGAGATAAGAGAAATTGTATGCAAACCTTAAGAAGTATAAATTTTGCATTGATAGACTTGTATTCTTAGGGTTTGTAGTCAGTGCTCAGGAAGTAGAGGTTGATAGTGAGAAGGTGAAGGCTATTCGAGAGTGGCCAACGCCTAAGAGTGTTAGTGAGATAAGGAGTTTTCATGGACTTGCTAGTTTTTACAGGAGGTTTGTGAAGGATTTTTCTACTATTGCTGCTCCGTTAACTGAAATAGTCAAGAAGGAGAAAGGGTTTACATAGGGTAAGGAATAGGAACATGCATTTTTTGAGTTAAAGTATAAGGTGTGTTATGCTCCTATTCTTCGTTTACCTGATTTTAAGAAAGCTTTTGAGGTTGAGTGTGATGCTTCTGGGATTGGTATAGGTGTTGTGCTTTTGCAGGAAAACAAACCAGTTGCATATTTTAGTGAAAAGCTTAGTGCTGCACAACTCAATTATCCAACGTATGACAAGAAACTGTATGCTGTGGTGAGAGCACTGGAGGTGTGGCAACATTATCTTCAGCCTAGGGAGTTTGTCATTCAGACGGATCATAAGTCCTTAAAGCACTTGAAAGGACAAGGAAAGTTGAGCAAGAGACATGCCACATGGGTGGAGTTTCTAGAGACCTTTCCATATATGCTTCGCTACAAGCAAGGGAAGGAGAATGTGGTAGCTGATGCATTGTCTAGGAGGTACACTTTACTTTCTACTTTTAGTTCTAAACTTTTGGGTTTTGAGCAGCTTAAGGACTTGTATGCTTCAGATGTTGACTTTGCTACTGTTTATTATGCTTGTGAGCATGCTGCATTTCAAAAATTCTATAGGCATGATGGCTATTTATTTTGAGGTAGTCAATTGTGTGTGCCTAATTGTTCTATGCGTGCTTTATTTGTGCATGAGGCCCATAGTGGTGGATTAATGGGTCATTTTGGGGTTGCTAATACTTTGGATATTTTGCATGAACATTTTTATTGGCCAGGAATGCTTAGGGATGTTGAACGTGTATGTGTCAAATATATTGCATGTAGACAGGAAAAAGCCACTGTCAAACCTCATGGATTGTACACCCCTTTGCCTGTGCCTACTGAACCGTGGGTTGATATTTCTATAGACTTTGTTTTGGGCTTGCCTAGGGCAAAGAGGGGTTTTGATAGCATCTTTGTTGTGGTTGATCGATTTAGTAAAATGACGCATTTCATTGCATGCCATAAGACTGATGATGCTGTGCATGTTGTTGACTTATTTTTTAGAGAAGTTGTTAGATTGCATGGCATTCCTAGGTCTATTGTGTCTAACATGGATGTTAAGTTTTTGAGCCATTTTTAGAGAGTGTTGTAGGGCAAGTTGGGTACCAAATTACTCTATTCTACTACTTGTCATCCACAGACAGATGGACAGACTGAGGTAGTTAATAGGACCTTGGGTACCTTGTTGCGTGCTATAGTGGGTAAGAATTTGAATACTTGGGGAGAATGATTGCCATTTATTGAATTTGCATATAATAAGAGTGTACATTATACCACAGGTTTTTTACCTTTTGAGCTTGTCTATGGTTTTAATCCTTTGACTGTTTTGGATTTGGTGTCTTTACCTTTACATGAGTTGTCTAGTACAGATGGCAAGAGGAAAGCTGAGATAGTCAAGGAGCTGCATGAGAAGGCAAGAAAACATATTAAGCAAAGGAACAAGGTATATGCAAAGCAAGCCAACAAGGGATGAAAAATGGTGACCTTTGAACCTGGAGATTGGGTTTGGGTGCATATGAGGAAGGAGAGGTTTCCTACCCAGAGGAAATCCAAGTTGGATCCTAGGGGTGATGGTCCATTCCAGGTGTTGGCGCGGATCAATGACAACGCCTATAAAATTGATCTTCCAAGTAAGTATAATTTGTCCGTTACTTTTAATGTTGTTCATCTTTCTCCTTTTGATATGGATTCAGATTCGATGACGAATCTTCTTAAGGAGAGAGGGACTAATGTGAGCGGGACCATGGACCATCGAGTAGGACCAGGCAAAGAGTTAGCCATGCCAGACGAGCCCATGACTAAAGCTAGGACCAAGAGACTTAAAAGAGACACTTTATATGTATATGGGCTTTTATCTTGAGAGGATGGTGAGCTCCACGCCTATTGGAGGATAGTTTAATGGAATTGAGCCCAAACTAATCCATTTAACTCAAATCCTTGGACCGGATACACTTGGAGCTTAAAAACAAGAAGATTTGGGCTATTTTAATGATTCATCACTTAAGCCTAAAAGCATATGGATCCAGTAGTGGCGCGACACATCATACCTATTTATTTAGTTTTTGGACTTTCTTTCTTTGGGCTTCCATATATTTTAGCCCAACCTTTTATTATTTAACCTAGGTATAAATATATGTTTTTAGGTCAAAATTTTCAGAACTTTTTAGATCATAATTGTTAAAAAGTTGTTGGCTTCAATAGGGAGAAACATTGTTCTCTTGTTCTTGTTACCTTTCGAACCATCTTTCACTTATCAATTGCTTCCCCAATCGTGGCATGTCAATTTTTCGTTTCTCTGGGTTTTATTTTGAACATCGGGATTGTTTGGAACAAGTTTTCAAGAGGTTTCGTAGAAATCAAACCTTGCGTATCCTTATTTTTCTTGTTTGTTGAATTCAAAATTTTCATCCTTCTTAATTCCTCAAGGTCGAAAACATACCAAAACAAAACACCTATCGAAAACTCCATCAAATCGTTATCAATCCTTCTGTGGTGAGCGTTAATTCGAGACCACACCTAACAATAAACTAACGACAACACCCATTATCTAACACACACCAACAATGACCATATGTGCAGCATACAAGAAGGAAGCATCTCAAATACACACAAATACCTAACAAACAGTAATAATCAAATGCATCATACCTCAGTCAACTCAACATGCGTCGATGCTCAAAGCTTCTCTCGAGAATTTTTTATCACTATGTTACATAAATGGTGCTTTCGTTGACTAACTTCACTGCTAGTGACCAATAACAATGGCACGAATTGAAAACAATGGCTGATTATCAAAAGCTTGTTGAAGAAACGATGACATAGTTCCAAAACACTATCGTATTCATTTGTTTCATTAATTATTAAATTCGCTTTAACTTAATGATAATTGTTTTATTTAACTAATGACTTCATTAAAATTTGTTAGGGCTAAGACATAATCAGTCACTAATGCTTAAGGTTAATGCTTGTTATCGTTTAATATAAATGGTGGGTCCCTTACTTTTAATATAATTTTTTTAAAATTTAATTAAAAAAGTGGGTCCCACTTGCCCTATCAGCAATAACTTGATGAAGGGGACCCACTTATTTCGATAAAATAATAATTGTTAAGCTCTAACCTGATATTTAATTGAACGGTTTGAATTTTCTATTATGGTTGGGTTATAATTTAACGTTTTTAAAATGGTAGAGTTAGAATTATTAACGTCCGAATATTTGGGTCATACTTGTCAATTAGTGCAAAACTTAGGGTCAAAAGTGACTCTTTTGCCTTTCTTTTATCTTTTTTTTAGAGTTAAATGCAAAGAATAACCTTCACCTTTTCTTTTTTTACCATGGCTTGCCCTTATTCTGTTAATTTTGGATAGGCAAAAAGGTTGAAAAGCCCCCAAAAATTAGTAAAAAATTTTAAGAATTTTGATTAATTTTTTATTATATAAAAAAGAAAATTTTGATCTTGTTTTTGTTGACTAAATTGAAAAGACTAACTTCATTTTACTATTTTATACATACTATGTTTTAAACTGAATGTCTCTTTATTAATTAGGAATAAGGCTAGGTCATACTGGATCTCTTAGCAGAAATTTTATTGAGTGTTCTTCTATTGTATGTCTTAAATTGAATGTAGAAACTATATAAATAATTTAACAAATTTAGATTTTAAACAATAATATCCAGACAATATTGTAAGAGTTATCTATGATATCTTTATATTCAATAGGAACATCTTGTAGCTCAAAGATGTTGCGGTTTTTAGTATATTCACAAAAATCTTGTATGTAATAAATCCCTTTTGGTAAGATGAGTAACTTCTCTACTTAATAATAAACATTCATCCCAATAACTATGTCAGGACCTAGGGGTAATGGGTTGGTCCATGAGCCCAAATTAAGATATTTTTATTAGGTCGACCCATAGGCTTGGATAGCCTAAACCGAGACTCCACTAAAAAAAGATATTGTTTTATACTTTTAATTTTTTAAAAATTATGTTAAAAAATTAGTGAGACTGGCCCATAGGTTGACCCATTGCAACCCCTAGACAAGACCAAGAAGATTACTTTCTAATATTTTCTTCCAACTGATACAATTTAGGAAGAACTTTATCTTAATCATTTGATAAGTCTATCTTGAAGAATACACAACCTTAGTTATCTCATATTCTACTCATTTGAAGCAGAATATGTTTTTTTTATACATTGCGTAATGTAAATTCAATTATAATTGTATTTGTATATATCAGTTAGTAATTTACCTAAATAAGAACAAACTTATATGTTTAAATTGAGTTTTTAAAATAAAGATTTGTGGTCTTTTATGTCTTTCTTTCCTCCATGTTTTATATTGCCTTTTTTTCTTTTTGTTTAAGAGGATACTTAAGTAGTAGAAACAATAATAACAACATATAGTAAGAATCTCCAAAAATGTGATATATGGAGAGGTTCAATATTAGCATGCTTACCCTTATCAAGTAAAGATAATGTTTCCAATAGACTCATATATAATACAAAATATAAATAAATAAGTCTACATAAAATAATAAAAAAGTAAATTAATACATAATACAATAAGTATAGAAAATGATAAATATTAAATACACAAATCAAGAAAAGGACATGAGAAAATCAAACTAATCATTGCAAGTCAATAATTAAACTAAATAAGACGCTGCTTAAGCTAAATAATGAGGAAGGAAAAGTACTACATAGATAATAATAATATATTTTTTTAAAAGCATATTTAACAATCATAGAAAAGTTTCAAGTCTTGTATTAAAAAAACAAAAGACTGCTTATTAGTTTACAATTCGTCCCAGAAGAAGGGGAAACAAATTAAATTATGAATGCAGCTCCATACATAATCTGAATTCCATTTCCATATTAAACAACTGTGTTTCGATACTGATCTTGCTATTATAATTGGATGGACTTCCTTGAATTTTGGGCCTGAATGGGAGTCATCGATACCGATGCTAAACTTGAAGACCAGCAACCATCTGTGATACTATTAACCCTTAAAAGGACAAAATTGAAGGGCCCATTGAAGAAGAATCTGAATCAGAAACATGTCTGCTTCGTGCTCAAACCATCAACTTAATTTTGGAACATCCTTGTTCCTTAAGTTCCAACTCTGTCCAGATTTTCAGAGACAGTTTTCATTCTCGGTCGAACTTCAGGGTCTGCCTCGGTACATGCCAGAGCAACATGGAAAGCTGCTAAAACCTCTTTTTTGGCATGGACTTCCTGGAGCAACATTGGATCGACCATATCTGACAAAGGTTTCTCTTCTTCAAATCCTTTCCTCACCCACGTTACTATGTCCGGAATTTCCAGGGAGGTTGACGTGGTTGGCGAAAGCTCCGGAGATTTGCCAGTGAGCAGTTCAAGAAGCACAACTCCAAATGAGTACACATCCCATTTCTGGGTTGGTCTGCTTCCCGACACACGAGCTTCAGGGGCACGATAGTTGTTGGTTCGGTCTGTTTGGGAAGAGTTCATGTAAGGAAGTGCTCCACCAATAAAGCCACCAGAAGATGAGGGGTTGCTGCCAGTAATGCTGATTAATTTGTTCAGGCCAAAATCAGAGATATGAGCTTGGAATTCATTGTCCAAGAGGATGTTAGATGGCTTTATATCTCCATGTACAAATTTTCTTGGGCTGCACTCGTGTAGGTAGGCTAAGCCCTTAGCTGTTCCTTTCGCAATTCTCAACCTGGTTGGCCATGAGAGACTTGCTGATGGCTGCCCACTTCTACCTGCAATGTTATGCCTCATTAACTACTGTTAAAGATTCAAGCAAGACAAAACCAAGAGGTTAGCAGTTCAAAGTTTTAAATTTTTTATACATGTAAAGAATTTGTCAACTTTGAGTTTCATCGATTCTAAATCCTATCAAATTGAATTCAGTTTTAGTTCAGACTAAATCTGAGTTAATTTACCATCTCCAATTATCAGAGTTCTTGTTTAAATCAAGATGAAGAAGAAAGTTGGGCCATATATACCCACTAGTATTTTCCTTTCTGTATTCAATGAGTGCGTGAGGAACTAAGAGGGACCTATGACATCTCATGAACCACGAGCAACAACTAAGCCACCATGTAGCCTACTAAGCCTATTAATTTCACCACCCTCACCCTTACCATTTCCATCAACTAAAGACCAACACTATTGATTTCACAGGCAATTGAAACCAATTGTTCCTACTACAGGCAAAGTTAGATGTAAAGTTAAGAGTTTTTAAGATTCAACCAGCCGCATTTCTCGCTCTTGGTCGTTACCATGATGATGACTACTGATAAGAAACATTCATGCCATTGGTCCCCCATTAAAAAGGAGCAAAAAGCTACGCCTCCTTCTCCGAACGTAAAAGGTTGATTAAGGAATGACAATGGCTCACAACTAAAATTGAAAGGACAGAAGAAATGAGGGGAGAATACTGACCTCGAAGAGCATTAGCCAAGTTGCCATTAGAAATAAAATCACTTATCAGAAGCTTCTCATCAGCAGCCCAATAATAAGCTCTTAATCTCACAACATTTGGATGCTTAACCTTCCCAATAGCTTGAACTTCGGCGACAAACTCCTTGTATCTCTGTTCTTCTCCCTCACCAAGCCTCCTCACCGCCACTGGTATTCCATTTCCAAGCACAACCTTATACACTATCCCCAACCCACTCTTACCCAACACATACGCAGAGGCTCTCAACAACTCATCAAGCTCAAAACTGAAGTTCTTGTCTATGGCCACCAACTCTCCTTCTCCTTTTCCTCTTGATGCTTTCTCCAGGTCCTCTCCTTCCGATTCTTCAGTTTTAAAGCCATTGATACAAGAACAAAGCGTACAGATATGTGATTTCTCATTCCCGCCTAGTTTGGTCTTACCAGTGCAGCTACATCCGTTAGAATCATCTTTCTTCTTCCAGTAAACATATACTATGATCATACCAATGAATGCCACACCAAAGGCGTCGGCTAATGAAATGAGTATAATCAAACCAGAGCTTAAACCTCTCTTTTGACCGTTACCTGAATCTTGTGTCGAGCCTTGGCTTGCAGGCGAGCTCTCTGTGGAGACTTTGCACGGTTTTTGCAGGGGAAAACCACATAACAGCGCGTTATTTAGGAAAGCAGTTGGTCCCTGGTTTGCAAATGAACCCGTTTGCGGTATTTCGCCGCTTAAATTATTGCTTCGCAGATCAAAACTGACAGTCACTTGTAAGTTTCCTAGTGACTTTGGGATTCTACCTGATAAATGATTGAAAGAGAGGTTCAACGTACTAGACAGGGACTTGAGCTCGCCCATGTCGTTGGGTATGGATCCATTGAACTCGTTAGATGAAAGATCAAGTTGCACTAAATTATCCAATTGTGGCCATATACCAGCCGGGATTTGGCCGCTAAGCTTGTTGTTTGCAAGAATCAATCTTTGCAGTTGCTTGCAATCTTTCAAGTCTTCAGGTAAAGAGCCGGTGAGTGAATTGTTGGAAAGATCAAGGTTTTGGAGTCTCGGGAGGTTACAGACAGATGGAGGTAGGGAACCAGAGAGATTATTACCGTAAAGGAAGATACTATGGAGTGAGGTGGCGTTAAAGAGCTGAACTGGTAATGACCCATAAAAGTTGTTGCCGTGGAGATTAAGTCGCCGGAGATAAATCAAAGTTCCAAGCTCTGACGGGATATATCCCCTGAGATTCTTGCCGGTAATTGCAATTCCGACGACACGTGGGTCCTGGTTTCCAGTGACGTTCATGCACGAAATGCCCGTCCAGTGACATGGAGTGGAGTCATCTTGGTTCCAGTCAGAGAAAACTGAATCGCCTGATGGTTGATTAACGGCAGATTTTAGAGAGAGGAGGGAGATGCCATCGGGGGTAAGAGAAAGACACAATCTTCTGTTGTTTAGGAAGTGAAAGAACAGACACAGAAGTGTAAAGGAGAGACTTCTATTCATTGTTGTCCCTGTCGTTGTGGGATTATTATCTGTATACTGAGTTGTAGTTGAGAGATATATTAGCAGTGAAGAAGAAGCTAAGTGAGAGGAGGAGGCTAGAGGGCGATGGTTGAGGAGGATGGAAGGTCGTTGAAGTTATGGGATTTAAGAACGAGAGACTTGAGAAAGACGAGATCTTGATTGAAATGGGGTCCATCTCCCGCCAAAAGACAGAGAGGGAGTTGGAGGGAGTAGAGCAAAAGCAATTGTAAGTGCTTTCTCTTCTGGCTTATGCATGATGGCGATGTACTGTATTGTAGTTTGATGGGTTTTTTTTGGATGATGTTTTTTGGTTAATGAAGCAATTGCAGAGAATTGATGGACAGTGTTCAGGGGTTTAGAATTCTTGTATTCTTAAGACACCCTTCACCATCACCTAACCTGATTTTATCTAGATATTATAGTAGCTTGTCCCTTTCTAGTTGGATCCCATTCTCAAATCAGAATATAACCTTGGAAACAAGTTTTTCTGACTACAACTAGAAAGTATTAGCTTCTATGAATCATCTGGTACTTTAGGAAATTTGGTAAGGATTGACTGCTACATAGGATCTAATACTTCACTCACAGACAATGACATTAAATAACACTACTATGTGTGTAATCGTAGGTTTGTTTTGCTGTTTCAGTTGAAACGTGGTCATTGGTTGAGGATAATCTGATGAGTCTTGAATAAAAAATGAGCAAAGTTCATAATCACATCCTAATATGGTTTCCAACTCAGGAAACAATCGATAGCATCTGTTAACAGTAAACCTTAAAAAAGAAAAAGGAAAATACAAATTGAGAGACATTTGATGTTTGATTATGTCAAACTAATAATTATGTTTGATAATTAGCCGATTAAGTTAGTGAATTGAACTAAATTCGTTGTTTTTGAAAATGCTACTTTGAGAAGCGTTTTGTTTGAGTGAGAAATTAAGGTATAAAAAAATAATTATCTCAAAAAATTATTACAAGTTACTCAAGCTGTCATTTATTATTGATTTCTCTTATTCACCTTAATAATAAGTTATTAGTTCAGCAAAATATAGGAAAAATAAGTACTATTATAAATAAATTATCAAAAGATATAGGTTAATGATAAATAAGTTAATATACTAAGAAAAGAATTTCAACTTGATTTCTATGGCAAAAGAAAATAAAATAACAACAACAACAATAATAATAATAATAATAATTATTATTATTATTATTATTATTATTATTATATGTTGTATATTTTTATAAAAATTATAAACTCAATTTTTGTGAAATTAAATATCTAAAATTTAAATTTTTATGAATATATTAACAGAAATACTGAGATATAATATTCATACACTTGCAAATCTTTTTTTCAAGTCATACCCTCATAAATTATTTTACATATAAACAACTAATTTTATTAAACATTTTTATATAAATAACTATTGTTATTCATTGATCAAATCAATCAATATAATTTATTGTCAATTAACTACTAATAAAATTAACCAACAATTAATACAATTTTCTAATTATCGAATGGGACAAATATATAATGACTGAAATATCTGTATTACACGTTGACGGAAAGCGACCAAAAAGCTCCAGCTCACTTCCCTAATCAATCTTTGCCAATTGTAACAACGCGGCAGACTAGTTCATGTGTAATGCAACACCGGTCTCATTTCTTACCTTCAAGGAGAGGTTGTGTTGCTTTAATTATTACTTTAGAATAGTTTAGTGGAAAGAAAGAGTAAAATGGTATCTCTCAATCATGAAAATGTGCTTAGAAGCTAACTAACGGAATGAGACAGAAACAAGGAGACGCTCCTTTTATTATTTGCTTATTCACCTTTCTTCTGTCGCATTAGAATAGTAGACATTCGTTTTGGGAATACAATACCAAAATAAATTAGAGTAAGAAATCAAAGGTGCAACTTTTCTGTGGTTGCAGTGAAATTCTTTACAAGTCGTTCAATCTAAAAGATTATGAGTTTGAATAAGCTGAAACTTATCAGAAGTATACAGATTGAAGGCTGTAGTATTACCACTTAACACTTATAGTAATTATATGTATGTAATGGTATTAATATTGACAAATCATGAAAATGTTAAATGGTTTATAAATAGTAAAGGTTAACTATTCAAATGACTAGTTTTAGTTATTTTGATAATGGTTGACCCAAGCTTAATTATTGTTAGTGAACGGTACACTCTGCCATATTAAAAATTCTAATATAACATTAGAGCAAATTTGATTTAGATTATTAATTTTTTGATTATTTGTCTAGATATCTAGTCCATGCGGTCTGGTCTAGTTACCACTGTATTTATTTCAAGTCACAACTAGATGTCTAGTTTCAGTTGCACTTGAGAGGGAGTGTTAGAGTATCTCATATTGGCTAAAAATAAAAATATTAAAGGATTTATAAATGATAAGAGTCAACTATCTAAATGACTAGTTTTTGTCATTTTGATAATGATTAACTCAAATTCAATTATTGTTATTGGACTCTACACTCTGCCCCAGCCAAGGCCAAGAGGACACTTACTCAGAGTTCACCCTTTTAAAAAAGTAAGCAATAAATAAAGGTCTTTATTTTGTCTTTTTATTCTTTACGAGAGTCCACTCTTAACTTCTGTAAAGAATAAAAACAGATAAAATCAGTACCTTAAGCCTATAAAATGTCAAGAACGGAACTGTTATATTTATAGGCATAATATCAGTGCCAAAGTAACCTCGAAGAGTCCCGTAATCTTCATTTGGTCATTTCTTAAATTATGTTTACTCCTTAGGGTAGCTTCACAATCACTTCTTAAAATGTTCAGGAACAGAAGAAACTACTTTGCTTTGTAAGGAAGGGATGTGAAGTGATACGAATTCTTGCACCAAATAGGCATTTTACAATTCAGTATGATGATGATTGAAGACTCAGGTCCCACAGCATTGCCGCGAAATTGGTCGAGTTGTTGAGCATAATCTATCTACAATTAAATAGCACATGATTGTAGTAGATAGGTATCATAAAGCCCTAATACCGTATCATCAATATTCGCAGGTGCAACTTCATATCACAAATTCACAATACCTGCTCTCTTACAATCATTCGCACAAATATGAACAGATACAGGTACTTGATTGGAACCTTACTCTTATGACTTTTTGCTTTCAAAATAACGCGATACAAGTTAGAGAGCTTTAGCCACTCCGCACGATTCCTTGTGCCTTGCGCTTGATATTTTCTAGGACGAGGGAATAACAAAGCTGCTGATATTAATCTAGATATTTTTAAGTATTTTATATCAATCAAAGTGGTCTTTTCTATTACTTTATTTTTTGTTAAAATAATCATTAAGGTTCTATTTAGTTGAATGTTAATTAATAGAACGGAATATAACGGTTTATAATGAAATGAAATGTAATGTAGTAAAAAATTGTTTGGAAAGGATACGTTTATAATGTAATGTAGTAAAATGTTATTTGGAAGATGGATATAATGGAATGTAATGTATAATAAATAATTATTATACCTCTGATATTAAAATGGTTATTGTAAGAGATTTAATGCTATGATTTTAAAGCATAAATCATGTCCAATTAAAAAGTCACACACAATCGTGACAAATAATTTTTTTTATATTTTTTATTTTAAAATAATAAAATTTTAATATTTAATATTAATTATATACAATTTATTATTAATTATAAAAATATTATTATTAATTATTTAATAAAATTTATTCTATTGTATGTAATTTATATTTAAAAATTATTTATATTTTTATTTAGACAGAAACATATACAAACAATTAAAGAATAATTTTTTATATTCTTTCGATTTTTCATTAATAAAAATAAATATTTTATTTTATTATTAATTATATACAATTTTTATTAATAATATAAAAATATTATTATTAGGGTAAGGAGAAATAATATAAAGGGGGTTAAGGTTAGAAGAAATAATTAGTATTAAGAAAAATTATTGAGGGCATATTATGTTGTATATATTTATTAGTTTACATTCCATTCTACACCCTCCGAATCGGGGGTTTCTTATTTTCACTGTTTAGAATGGAATGGAACGCAATAAGATGAAAGCAGATGCTTTCATCTTATTCCGTTCCATTATATTATGAAACCCTCATCCAAACGATAAAGTGTGTTACGTTCCATTTCATTCTATTACCAACCTCTCAACTAAATAGGGCCTAAGATAATATTCATCCCTTTTTTTCCAATAGTGTTAGGATTGATAATGCTTAGCTATTCTAACTTAGAATTTTTCATTACAAAATAATAAGAATTGTGTTATGTTTTAAGTATATAGTGTTTTGTGACAATAAGATCATATAGACAAAATACTAAAAGATAAAGATGGGGGATTATTTGAAGATAGTGGAGAATTTCGTAGATACAGATGTATCATTCCTAAATAAATGTAATCTCTTATCATGTTAGTTGTGATTTGGATAAATCTTAATATCATTTTATAGGATAATGTGATGTAATCTGATTAGGATAAAATGTGATCTAACTAGTTAAGTGTAACACCCACTCTTATAGGACATATTCCCGAACATACCGATGGTAGTTGATACCATAGTCTACGAGAGTGGCATGCTAAGACAGTCAGTTAATCATATTCATTGTCAAATTTTTCATACAAATCACATTCATAATTCAGAAAACCAATATTCACTTTCGGCCCATTTTACTCATAAACAATTATAGTCACAAGTTTTACAAGCAATAAACATACCATCAGAATTCTAATAATTATTTAGGCCCATTACAGTTACAAAACGTTTTTAGTCACAACTATTATTACAAATTGAATTATAGGATACATTGTACAAATTTTATACATATATATATACACATATTCAACAGTTGCAAAAAACAAAACTTAATACAATAATGACTGAAAACAATATGCAGATGCAGACTGATCTTGACCTTTGTCTCTTATCTAAATGCAATGATTATATTCCAATTGGTCTAACTGGGTACCTCCTGAATCTGAGTCAACATTACAATTTTAGTGAGTTTTACGAACCCAGTAAGCGGATCATCCTCGATGACTTACTCATATCACATAACACACATAGTTTACAAACAATTCACATCATCACATAATACACATCACTTCACTAATCATCATGTTGAATCAAATATCGCTTTGTTCACTAATTTCACATTTCACATTTAGAAACTCACTTAATTCATATTTCTCATTTAGGTCAATTTAAACAATTCACTGTGATCATTTTAAACACACGTATCAAAATATTGCAATGCTTATGAGACTCACTTTCAATTATTACGTTGTTGTGACCGAGTGCCTATAACTATTCCGTATCTATTGTGGATACCGGGCTTATTAATAACTGTCTCTTATCCATTTGAGATACAAGGCTCATTATACATAGTGAGTCTTTGGCTTTTAATCACATTTTGAACTTTAAGCTCTTTTTCGGTAGCTACTCCGATCACAATTGTCTTTATATGATCACTCATTCTTGTAATGGAATGCTTCAAATCTCATATATCCATCAATCACTTATATTCACTTTACATAGTCTTTTTCACATATTGTCGGACCTAATTCTGAAATTCAACAAATATGTTGAAAATCACTTATTTCATGCTCATTCACTTTCAATGAATCACTTCTAATACAGTCACATTTATCAAAGTCTTCGGACTATTAATGTTCGACATTGTTTCAATCACATTCATATCAGTAATAATTCAGTACAGAAATTTAAAACAGAACAATCAATTAATGTAAGACCATCTCGGTCGACTTATAGTATGCTCCAAATTAGCATCTTCTTCCATGATCCGAAAACGTCTATAGATGCTGACGTCCTATCATATGTACCAACATCATGCAATACACATATTGCAGACACATTAATAATTGCCCAATCATATAAACATTCAATTGTACACATACTTATATGTGTAATGGATAATGCATACTCAATTTGACTATTTCGAGTATTTAGCCTTATCACATCACTTGATCATTAACAACATCATTTGTGTATGTCAAGCTTACACTTAGGCTCATGCCTGAAAGAACTTGGTCATTCTAATATCATAATTTAATTATTCATCATTTCTTTTCTAGCATTATATGTTCATAAAATATTCACATTCTCATTCATTCTCACTTAATACACTTTACTCATCTTCTTTGAATCTTATTAGCATTTATAGGGTCACTTTCATTCTTATAACATCTCTAAATTTCTAGAATTTTTCTCATTGATATCAATCATCCATGCTTAAGTTATAACATCAATTATCATCTCAAACATATCACACATTTACTCAACTAATTCATCATCAAACTAGGTTCAATTCAAGTTTTATTCAAGCCAAAAATGCATCATATAAAAAATAACTAACCATTTGTTGTTTCAAACCACACATAAAGAAGTATATTTGGTGTATAAAGTCTTCCACGATCGTGGGTTATGAAAACAGAAAGCTTCAGCCCTCTTTAGGCATTCCCACGATCGTAGACATATTCCCACGATCGTGGGTTGCTTTCATCCTTAATTTCCATTAAAAAATTCCTTCCATTTTCTAGCTTTTCCAACTCTTTCACGTTACATATAAAACATCTTATGATTAATCTATCATTTCTAACTTAGTTCCTCATCATTTCCTTTTCATTCTTACCTCCGTTTTAGCTCAATATCATTCATAAACAAATCATAATCTATGGTTGATTATAAACACCAAAAACAAAACATTCATACATGTTTCATTCAACAAATCATGGAAAACAATATGCTACTTACTTGTTTTAGCTTCAAGATCTTCAAATAACACTTAACCCTGACTTTTAAGCATCATACGATCATCATTATGAAGGTGGAGTAGGTTAGGTCTTTGGTGACAAGTGAAGAAGACAATAAAATGAAAGTAACAAAAGAAGGGTGAGAGCAAGATCCAACGTTAATGAAGGTGGATAATCTCATGGAGATGAAGAAGATAATGAAGAAGATGGAGAAGAGAGTTTATCAAAGAGATGAGAGCAAATAATAAAGTGAAAGACAAATTAAAGTAAGATGGTCTTTCGCTTAGGAAAAATATCATGGGTTAAGACATAAGTGTCACTTGCCACTTGTCCATTTTCTATGGGTCTCACTAGGTCCTCTTTAATAATTAGTCCATTTATCTCCAATTTCTAGTCCAATTGTCTCCCAATTTTTTATAACATTTGTCATTAAACCCTAATACCACATATCAATATTTTCTACTACTATTTGACACTTATTTTTGTTATCGATTGTCAATTGTCTTGCCACTTAACATTTTTTCTAGTCCAAAAATTACTTAGAATTTCTGAAATCTCTCAATTTAACAGATAAATTCCAATATCACCAATCATCATTTATTAACCGGAATTCAAGACATAATAATCATAATTCACATTAAAACCATTTATATTTGGAAAATGTCAAATGAGTTCATGAGCATTAATTGTGGTGTGTACAAAACAATCAAATGAACATGTGTGTAGGCAAATATCATGCATGAGTATGAAATTTGGATAATTTCAGTAACTAACCAATTTCTATGGGACGATACCTATCTATACTGCAATTTTTGATCTGTATACTTGCAGGATAAGAGGTTTTAATTTAAATTTTGAAAATTTGCCTATTAGATGACATTATTAAATATTAGGTGATATTACTATTATGCTTTAAAAAATTATGATATGATGAACAACTTTTATTATTTAATTAAAATTAGTTAATATAAGTTTTATATTTTATAAACTCCTATTGAATAAGATTAAAGTGTAAATTTCTTGAATTATATTAAATATCAATATTTTTATTTCTAATTATGATGAGTATTAATTACTTTTAGAAGATAATTTAATAAATTAAAATGAATTAAAATAAAATTTAACATTAGCATTTAAGAAATATTTTATTACAAATCTCAATCAAAATTTTACTTTCAATTTTTATAACAAATTTTAACCAAATAATTTTTTTATTATAAATCTTAATCAAATGGGTTTATACTTTTAACATAAAAATTAAAAACTAAAATACAAAAAAGAATTAATAACAAAGCAATACCAAACAGTCCCTTAAGAAATTATCTTACGAAGAAGCGATTATCAAAGCCGTCGTGAGGAGTGTTGGTTGAATTATATCTTATGAAGACGTGAATATCAAATCCATCATGAGGAGTACCAACTTGTCTAGGTAATACTAACCATCAATCAATTATCCATGATCTGGCAAACCTAAAGGTTTGAATCGATGTCTAAACCTGGGGTGTTGTGGTCTAACCTATACCATGAAATTGCAGAAATTCGAAACCCTTCTGCGTCAATTATCGATTCAGAGCTGCTTATCGTCCTTGGCAAGAAATAATGACAACCTAACCACTTTCTTATGAGCACATAAAACTGGAAAAAAAAAAACTTCGTCATGTAGAAGAAGTCAACTGAAGGTTCTCAAAAAGAAGTAACATAGAATATATTGGAGAAATGAAATTCCATCACAGGTAAGGTTCATTTTCTGCGGCATTCACCGCAGCCACTCGTAATATCCATAATGTTCCATGAAACCGACGTTAACAAATAACAATTTAGCAGTACCAGCTACATAAGACTATTGCAAGTCACATCCATCACCCAACGAGAAAAGGAAGAGCATCTTCAAGAGAGCCAACTACAAACTATACTTGCATTATTCCGCTACTTCAACCATTTCTTGTTCTGTACTGGACGATGTGATAGGATAATATTTGTAGTGCAGCTCTCCAACATCATCACCGGACAATTTCTTCCATCCATTAGGTCCCACATGATAAACTGATCACATACAAGAAACATCCCAAAATGGCTCAAAAGCATATTGCAAGTTCTATAATCACACAGCGAACAACACAAACAAGTACTCATGCATGAAGTACATGCAGACGCACACACACACACACATAGAAAGAGAGAAAGAGTACCACTAGCAACTCCACCACTGGCTCCGTCACGGAAAGTAGCATGATAGATAGATCTTCTAGCCAACTCTGCTGCTTCTTCAATCGACATATCATAGCGGTATCTAGTAAAAAATAACATTGTGATAAAAGCTTACACTCCGTTTGCATATGAAGGTGCAGTATTAGATATAGTAGATGTGCTTCAGCAAAAGCAATGCTACTTCACTTATAAGACAACATATAAGTGTGCAAAGTAATGCAAAAATGAAATAGAAAAGTCAGCATAGATGCAATTAGATAGACAAGATATTGCAGCAAAGCATATATTTTCCATTCTTTCATTGTCTATTCTTAAGCATCTCTTACACACTTCTTCTCTACCATTTTAATACAATTTGTACCGGCCTTTCAATAATTCTTCTTCTTTCTTTTTTTTTCATATCTTTTAGAAGAGGCAGTAGATCCAGAATTTATTTCGTTAGAAAAGGAAGATAAATTCTGGAGAATTTATTCTCCAAGGGAACCAACTCAACACAACACATCACGCTAAGACCATGTCAAAAGCAAAAATAAAGAAATCCTTACCCGCTGTCCAGTACACCATAAGCATAAGGTGAACCAGATCCAACAGAAAATCTTGTTCCTTTCAGCCTCCCACCTTCACTGTCCACATAGTATAATCCAGGACCCTGAAAGATAGAGACCATCAAACTTATGCATGTTAACTTTGGGAATAGAATAGACACAATGAACAACTATTTTGCAAGTCTTACTGTTTCATCCCATCCTGCAATCATGGTCCCTACAGACAGACCCATTCCTCGATAAGAGTAAAGTATGTTTGCCAGGAGCTTTGATGCCCCAGTAACCGAAATTCGGCGCTTGTTTGCCAACTCATGAAGTCGACACTGTGTCATTCAAAGAAATTTTCATTATCACTATGAAATAAATACAACGGAACACCAAAAAAGAATAACTTCCATAAGAATTATTCTCATGATCTCATCAGGGAGCTACACAACATAAAGGCTACTTATTCTATCGTTTAAAATGCCAAGACTTATTTGGATGGCGCGGGCATTTACAGTCTGCTACAGCTAATTTTCCAAAACAAGGAATATACAGTTTACTTATACGAATTTATTTTACGTGGCCTTAATGAGACAAACAGGAAATAGCCAAAGGCATAAATCAAGTGAGATATATTATGCAACACAATGGAAGTCATTAATAACCCAAACTTTTGAAGAGATGCATATCAGATATCAACATAAACAAAAATAAGTTTTCGTGTCTTCCCCAATATCTATGAATACGTTAGCTAGTAGAAGGAAAGCAAGAAAATTTAGATGGAATTTTAATGCTGTCCTCGAAGCTCATGTTAAAATGGCACACTCAGACAATGCCTGCTACAAATTTTTATGATTTAGAGAATCCATGGTTATAAAATTACCTCCATTTAATTCCCCCAAGGCAAAAAAGCTATCAATTTCAGAAGCATGGTAAAAAGAAAAAAGAAAAAATGCAAGTACAGTACCTTAATGCCCAGGTTTCTGTGCCAAAACTGGCAATCAGCAGCTCCTCCAGCCATTGTACCAAGCATATAAGGATTGATTTCAATTATTTTTTTAACCGATTGAGATGCTGCAAAAATCAAAGAGGAAATTGTTTAAAAAGTTGTCAGGGGTTAGTTACAACATCCATAGCTAAGAGACTGAAAAGTTGTGTATCATGCCATGCAAATAATCCTAATAATAAGCCATATCAGGAACCATTGACCTATTCCTTATCAACAATATATATAACATACATATATAGCCTCCCATGCTAGCTCGAGAATCGGCAGCAACCATGACACCCTCTTTAAAGATGAAAGCAAGGGTGGTTGTCCCCTTAGCAGGCTTCACCATCTGTATAGATTCCTTCTGGAAGCCATCAAACTGAAATTCCCAAAAAGGCAATTCAAATTCAGTCAGTCACTAAATAATTCTAATTTCTCTCTTACAAATACAAATTACTTGAAAAGAATGAAAGAATGTCATACTCACATCGTTGGTAATCGGTACAGCAAATGATGGTGCGCTACTAAACCCATCAAAAAGCTCACTGCCGGTTTCAAAGAGTGCCCCAGTTGATTCAAGCCCACTTGTATCCAGCTTCATGGTCCAAGCTAAAACCAAAGTGACCAACAGTTAAAAAATTTTGTGCATTCTTATACTTAATATTTAACGGAAATTAACCTGTTATCACATCCATTGCGGTTCTCACAACCATCAAATATAAGTAATCAAAAGAAAATAAACGTCTCATGTAAACCGATCCCCAAGTTCAGTTTATCCACAAAACTATGTATCTTTGTAAACAAACAAAAGATTAACAAACAATAAAGCTCTAAGATCTTCGCACGCATATTTCCAATCAAACAAAAGGCTTAATGGTGCAAAACCTACCGTAATTAATCGGGATAGAAAGGACGATTAAGATCCTGAATCAGAACAAACCACAGAAATCAGTGAGCCCAGGTTAAACAGATAGCACACCTTATGCTGCTCGGTTAAAGGATCTACAGCTAAACACCGAAGAGAAAATTGATTGTGATTTGAGATGAGAGGGAAGGCCTTTTAGGAATTGATTATAGAAAAAGGGCTGAGTAGGGTAGAGAGTTTCTTTCTTGTGCTACGGGCAAGCAAGACGGTGGGTTTTGGTCGGGCTTTGTAATGTAAACAAAACAATTGGACCATTACCTTTCATTTCTGGGCTTAACGTTGCGCATCAATTGGGCTGTCGTTTCAGCTCAAGTGGCTCCTTACTAACCCCATGCACTTAGTGCGTATTACTCTCTAAATCAAAGTAGTTTTCATGAGAAGAACGTGGGCCTGCGAAAACTTAGAATGTCACATGCACCGAGTGAGTAGTGACTTCACAATTCACATTGCTCCTCGCAAACACGCCCAATAAACATGGCAGGTCACGAGTTATCACAGTTCACAATACTCTGTCAACTCAACTATTGATAGATGATTGACATTGACCTCATATTTTAACCATATAGTTTAGCTAAATTTGGGAGATAAATAGGTATCAATGTGAGCATAATAATGATCAAGCTCTTCAAGTAGATGTACACCTCTTTTCAAAATTAACACTAGCGCATATCATCAGTGTGGCTTTCTCGCTATTCAATAAGAGCATGTTATGTAGAAAATCTTCAACATGTCTTCAAACTCTTTAATAATGCGATTGGAAATTTTTAAATTGGATTTATTGATAATATTTATGGAATTAAATTAAATTCGATTTACGTAGTTTAGAATAAACTTATAAATATTATAATTAATTTTAATTACATTGTTTGAAACACAATAAAAATAAATTCAGCTACTTCATATAACTTTTTTATCCTTAACTAAAAATAGTATATAATTAATGTATGTGTGTTTTGCAGTAATTTATATATTTATGATGTATATATTTTGAAAAGAATTGACTATTCAATTCATACATCAAATCGGACCATTTGAAATGTGAATTGAATTCATAAAGAAAATAAAATTCAATTATTTGGTTGAATTCAAGTCATCTCCTTTTTAATGTTCCAAACGCAAGAATTGAATTCAATTATATAAAATTAATGAATTAAATCCAATTCATTTGATTCCAAACACCTCTTTAGTATTCCAAACACATTAATTGAATTCAATTACATATATTTAATTACAATTCAATCAAGACAAATTTAAAATATTCTAAACTTGTCAGGTTTTTGTTTTGGTTGCAAGTGGGTGGGTTAGACGTATAAACGAAATGTGAACAACTAAATATTAAAATTAATAAACTTTAATATAAACAAATAAAACATATTAAATACGAGACTAAAAATATGTTTAAATCATTAATTATTAGTCGCCTTTTAAATGGCAAAATCAACCGCAAAGAATCGACACTTTTGGTTTCTTTCTTAGATTAGCCCAACAATCCCTATTGCCAAAGCACGAGGTACATACAACTCGCAACTTTTCCACCACTTGCGTTTAAAAACAAGGACAAAAGGCACCGTGCACATAAGCCAACAACAACTACATTTCTCAAAGGTGATGGGCGGTGCATGGGAAAGGTCGAGGATTCACAGGAGAGGCACATTGATTCTGTTAGCGTTAATCAATTTGAACTTATCGCTCAACTTTATATTATTTTAATTATATAATTTATAAATTCTAACGTATATCTCATTCTATGTACCTGAAGAGATAAGAAAGAAGAAGAAAAGATTAACTTTTCGACAACTTGTGTAATTAGCTACTGTAATGGCGCACGCACAATGGAACCGAGGATTAGGTAATATGGCCACTTTGAATTTAAAATTGGGTCAATGTCAAGCCAGTGGGACTAACACATGATGTTCTTGATGTACTAGGAATGCACTATCTCCATGATGGTAAGTGTTGGGTGATGATTTAATTAGCCCACTCTTAATTAGGTTAACTTAGGTCAAGAGAGTATACGTAATCATTGGTTTAAGTTTAGCACACTCACATGGCACGACTTCTTTTAGTAAGCATCTCGTCTGGGTTGTTTTTAGGGTTAATTATTAAATAAAGTTTAAATTTTTGACAAATTTTTAATTATAACTCGAACTTTAAAAAATAGTAATAAATTGTTTAAATTTTTAATTTTTTAATTATATCTTAAACTTAAAAAAAGTAGTAATAAAATACTCAAACTTTTAATTATTTTCAATTCTAGCTTAACGTTAGTATTTCTGATAAATTTACTGATATGACTTGTCAATTGTTTCAAAAACTTTAACTATTAATACACGTCAGCAAAAATTAATACAATAAATGAAGAATATAAAACGATGTCGTTGATTAAAAATGACCTAAATTAGGGGTGATTTTACGGTTTGATTCCAATTTTTTCTTTCGTTTTCAGTTTATTCTCTCTATGTCCTCACTCTTCAACTTTTGGATTGCGTAGCCTCAACGTCCTCATCCTAAGGATATCAATAAACTAAAAAGAAGAGCTTACTGATATAGTACATCGGGAGAGTTGTTTAAGGCGTTAGAAGAATAAGCAGAAAATAAATAATTAAAAACATCAGGAGAACGATAGATAACACCAAGCTATAATTGAAAATTTTTGAATGTTTTAGTATTTTGTTGCTACTTTTTAAAATTTAAACTATAATTAGAAAATTTTGAAAGTTTGAACATTTCACTATTACTTTTTAAAATTCAGGATATAATAAAAGATCGACTTAAGTTTGAATTTTTTTAAGTAACCTTTTTTATTTTAACGAATAAAATTTGAAATTGCTTGACATTTTTACCGCATGGTTTTTGCCGATGATCAGATTTGCCCATCTCAATCCTGTCGATTTACCCAAGGGCAATCATTGGAGACCGAGTCAAAGAAATTAAATGCAAGTGATTGGCCTCACTTTGCAAAAGCCTACTTACATGCAAGTTTTCCATGATAGAGACTTGGCACCTTCAGCTAACCATATATCGAATTTTCACCCAACAAGAGTATGCAATTAACTTCAGTTACTATTAAAAATGATAATAAGTATCATAGGATCCAAACCTTAAACAAATTTAGCAAGTATAACAAGAAAAATCAAAGAGTTCAAAGTCAATTTACGATATTATAATTACATATTTATCAATTATTGAAAAATTTAACCAATTCAGTTGGTTCAACCCTAATAATTTTAAACCATTTAACTTTTTGATTCAGTTTTTAAATTTTTGATTCGATCTACTTTAATAACTCTTGGTATTAAAAACCTATTAGTTAATTAATTAATAAGTTTAATTTTATAAATTAATAAGTTAATATAAACTAAAATAAATCAATTGGTTTTGATTTAAAATTTTATTTTTTAATTAAACTTCAAATTCTTTGATAAATAAGAATAATCTCTTTTAATCATATTTCAAAATTTTAATTTTATTTATTATTTTATGACAGTCTAATACTAATTGAAATTTTTAAATATTAAACTTATCATTTTCCGGTTTAACTTCTAATCATGTTTTTAAAACATTGATGATTATAGCAATTTTTAGTTTGAATTAAAACAAAAAGGGAAGATAAAATAGCTAGGATTGCTTATATATAAAAAGTCAAGAGTTAGTACGAGAGTTATATATAAAAATGAACATCCAAAATCAAAATGATCAGTAATTGTTAGGCTCAAGCCCAGACCTAGAACGACAAATTGACTAAACATCTATCACTGATGGTTGACCTAACTCCTACATGTATTAACTATATAAATTCATGACCTCATCATAAAAAGGTACAATTATGAAAAAACCTAGTATTCTTTATTCACTAGCCGCCAAATCTCTCCCAAAAAGTCTAACTTGAGCGTCGGAGGGGCCTATTGGCAGTCAACCTCCGATGTACCTTGTTGTCTTGTTGATGTTTCGGTGCTCCAATCAACCAATCCGATGAATCCAAGTAATAGCATCCAACCTTACCAAAATCAGACATAACCAATTAGTATGCTAAACAATGATCCTCCCAGGGAAAAGTGATTGTGTAGAATCTTTTTCTTCTCAGCAATGGAATTAGATGGGTCAACGGTTTCGTGCTAATCCTCTGCCACTGCCTCATGCAATTATGGAAGGGCATGTTACGTTTAGATACGTCGGGACCTAAAAATTGGTATTTTGACTAAGTAGGACGTGATGCCCTTGTTTCCTCTGCCTCCTGGAACCTCGACCAACGTTCCGGCTTTCGACCGCGGACAGGGTTCTTGGCCCTACATCTTGGAAATTTTTATGTCTTATTATTAAACTTATTACCACAACCACCTTGTCCTAATTTTCAAATCAATGACGTGTCCTCGCCCATCTTCACCAATTTTTTCACACGATTTCGATTTGCTTGGACCATTTCATTCCATGTCAACCAAATTTAGTTCAGGAAATATCCCCCTACTTATTAGAAGTTTAATGAAGTCCTCGTATGTCTTTTTTAGATGATATTTATGTCAGTTTTGGAAACAATCTTTTTATTAGATAAGAGTAAGATTGAATATTATAGATTTATCCAAATTTCACACTTTAGTAGGACTTCATTAATGCTGATTTATTTTAGTTTCCTTTTTTTACGGCTTTATTTATGTGATTAATTTACATATTGTATCCTAAGTATATTCTCTACGGATCTCACTAGTTCTTATTTTCTCGAATGCTCGAGTCGTGTCTGATATTTCCTTTCTTGCATCTGAATTTAAACAAGTATTTTGGTGAAGTGGAAGGCACGAAAGACCAGTGCTCGTTCTCAAGTTCTATACAAAGTTTTATCTTTACATCACGTATGTTGGGTTGGAGGTAAGGAGGTCATTACACTGACCTTTCCAACTTTATTGCTTAACAAGCTAGATGCTTGACTTCACAGGAAAGATAGATGGCTGCTTATTATGAGGGGAGGATTCAATACACGTGACACTGAACAAGTTGAACCCACCAGCAACGATAAGGTTTTGAGAACTCATTAATGTAGTTCCATGCATAGGTTTGATTTTTGGGGTAGGCATCTTATGCTATATTTAAATCCCCTATTGTGGAAAGGACCAATAAAATGCCAAAAGGGGTCATCTCAAGAATACCAATCTGCTTAAGAACGTTAAAGTCCAAACCACTTGGTCAATCTTATGGAACAACTTCATAACAAAGTAGTCAATGTACTTGAAGAAACGTCGGCTGGAGTTTTTCTGGTTAAAAAGTAAAATTCCAATCTCGTACCGAAATTCAGACAGTCGGTAGAGCAATTACGGCGCAATTAATCAGATATATAGCTGCCGATTGGTCAAATCCATCGATTTTGTGCTTATTTCAAGTGATTGGTCCCTCGGCGGGATATGGTGTCGGCCTGAAATTTCGGTACTGATCGAATTGTCCAAAGTATTAGGAAAAATATCCAACTCAACTCAAAAACAAATTTGGAGGGCTCCCGTGTGTGGAAAATATGAATGTAACACCTTGACATGCACTCCTGCTCTTTGAAGGTAACTCTCGATTAATAGTTTGGTGACTGTTTTTTTTTTTTTTGGGTTTAAACTACCCAATATCGAGCGCCATATGGATAATTGACTAATCTAAATTACAGTCAAGTAGAACCATTTTAGCGGCAAAGCCCTCCCTAACGAGTTATACACCTTCTAAATAATGATAATCCCATGTCTTCACGATATAATGAAAAAGAATTTTCATACAAATGACAAAAAATGAACTCTACTTATATTTTTAGATTCATATTGATAACTACTTACCGTTTTTATTGCTATGTACTAAGGGGATTAAATCTTTTGTACCATAGTCTTATACCAATTATGTTCTAAATAGTCTTATCCATACATTTCTTTAGGTTCCATGTATTAGTGTAGATGAGATTATCTGGAGCATGATTGATACATGATTATAGGTACAAAAGATTTGAAGAGTGTACTAAGGAGCATTTGGCCGTAAACTTGGTCAACTCAAGTTTCTAGAATCTACGGTGTTATTTTGTATCTTCTTAAGAGGTGTTTGATTAATCGGTGTGAGAGAAAAAAAAAGGATAAGATATCAAAAAAATACTTAGTAATATATAATGATTGAATGAAATATTTTTAATTATCTTT
This sequence comes from Erythroxylum suave, assembly GCA_027563595.1. Lineage (NCBI taxonomy): Eukaryota > Viridiplantae > Streptophyta > Magnoliopsida > Malpighiales > Erythroxylaceae > Erythroxylum > Erythroxylum suave. The sequence goes on from JAOSBN010000003.1 coordinate 8,482,431, forward strand.
TTAAACAATACTTCGTACTTTCTAATATAGTGAACAATGGAAGTTGTATCTATCTCCGTACTTTTTAATATATTGAAAAATAAAAATTATAATATATTGAAAATAAAAATTATATCTATCTTTATTTTTCAATATATTTATTATAATTTTTATTATCGTTCTGCTAAGTGAATCAAGCACAAAGTAAATTCAAACACCTACTTGCCGCCTCTTTATTTTTATTGACCTTGTTAAGAAATTAGGCAACGTTTGAATAGGGCTTAGCTTAGGTCATTAGAGGGTAGGCTTAGCTGAATTTAGAATACTACTTCGAGTTTGCTTTTTTCAAGTGCAGTTCCCAAATTCAAAACCAATGTAACATTAAATTGGCAATTGGAAAACCATCCAATTGCAAAACGTCCAATCTTGACGTCATTTCTAACTTTTACCATCCAAATTTTTTTTATTCTAAATGGAGGATTTAGGTTCATCACTTCTTGGACCACATCGGAGCAACAAAAGCTCCCCGTTCTGCTACATTTGTGGGTGATCAACGAGCGGCGTTGTCAATTTACAAGAGCTGGAGTGGCTGGCCCTTGTATTTTAGCATGCTGAAGCTGATGGCTAATGGCTTCTTGTTCGTTTTCACGTCACGTGGTGAATTTCTGGCGGGTCTTATTCATGCTGCGCTCATCCTATCATACACGAAGATCCTTTTTGACCGTTGATTGGGGAAAACTGCGGGGATTATGGATCTTGGTGGTGCGTAATTATTGACTCTGTCAAAATCCATGGTTAAAAACACGACCACGTGGACCCTTGGTGAGTCAACATTATTATAATCAGACACAACAGGTGATCCCTGCCTCCGTACTCCTGTTCGGAGACATCCGCTGCCAATCATATCATTTACCAAAACACCCTTGCTCATTCTCCAAATTGAGATTTCGCTTGGTAATAACGTGGTTCAAAATAACGAGAGTTAAATGTTTTAGGTCCTTAATTCAAAATTCGTAAAGAACAGCTTAAGCACTTTGCAAATAAATGCATCGCAACTATAAAAGCAAGGCTGGGGGCGTTTATCTTGTGGGCTTGTTGTTATGTTAAAAACAAATTGAAAGGTACCTTGGAAAGTGAAGAGAGGACCATTAAAATTTCACATGAAAAGGACAATTAATAATTTGGCGATATTTATACCAGATCTGCTATCCGACAAATGAGGAGGTCGGCAACTGTCGGCCGGTGAACTGGGGAGAGACAGGCAGCGGAAATTCCCCAAAACCCCCCAAGCAGTTCAAAGCAACAGACGGTAACTCTCTCCCCCAATAATAAACAATAAACGGAAACTAACAGCACTTCTTGGTAAATACCAAATAAACCCTAAAACCATTTAAAGGAAAAAAACAAACTGTTCCTCCTAAATATTCCTCTCCATTAACACGCACTCAAAGCCAACTTCCTCCATTCTCTCTCACTCCTCTAATCCGCTCGCGAGATTTTCAGACATCCGATTCGCAGCCCAAACCTTAACTTCTTTTGTTGTTGTTGTCGTCGTCGTTTTTACTGTTATTGTTGTTGGAGGGATCATTGAAAACTTTAAGAATTCTCTGTTTGGTTTCTCAGTTGGTCTTGTCTTAAATGCTCTTTTATGAAGCCTCCTTGGCTCACTCCGATTCTCCTGGTAAGCCTTTTGAAACAAACCCTAGCTCTTTTTTAGTGGGTCGTTCTAAAATAACGGAAGATTTCGTTATTTTGATTTTTTTTCCTTTGGTTAAAACCTCCCAGTTTTTGGCGCGTTTATGCTTTTTTGATGATTAGCGTGTTAAAACGTTTTTTTGAGCTGTTATTTCTGTCTTCTCTTTTGTTGCTTTTTGGTTTGTGGTTCGCTGTTTATAGATTACACACAGGTGACTACGGTTCCTATACGAGTTGTTTGTGTAAGGATTTTGTCCGAGAAGGCATTTCTTTTCAGTCATCACATTCATTTTGTTTTCATCGTGAAAAATTTTGACTTGTGTAGCTATTCGATGAAATGTCTAAATCAAAAAATATGTTTTTTTTTCATGATTGGTGTTCCTCGTCTTGCAATACCCGTCTCTCCCTGTTTGTTTTTAGAGTTTCCTTATTTCTTGAAACGTCTTAATCAAATGGGTTTCTCAGTATCTGTGCTTTTGTATTGTAATCGTCGAATAGTTTCCGATTCGAGGATGTTGGTATTGAATCGAACCTTGTTTCTTTTAATTCTACCCTCTGGATTTATCTAAACTATTATTGTCTTTTTCTGAAGGTTTCTCATGTTAAAATTGGGAATTGTAAGAGAATCTATTTTGTATTATGCAGTTGTCTTCATTTTGGCGTCTTGAGTGTGAACATGTATTGTTGAAATTTGTTATAAACATATTATTATTACTTGGCCTGGTGGCTACTTTATATTTTCTTGTTTATGTTGGAGACCTTTATCGGAAACTTTGAGGGACTGCCTTTGTGTTTGTCCTGTTTGATTTCTTCGTTTTTTGGCCTTTCCTTATTATCCAAAAAATGGGATTCTACACTTAGTTTGTAATGCTTGATGCTCGCAAATTTCTGCTTCCTTATTTGAAATTATCATCATGGGAGTCATTTGGACGACGTTCTTTTCTAACTTTTTTAGTTTGTCCTGTTCTTTCTCACTGCAGATCATATAGATTTTCTCAATAAATTTCCGATTGGATGTGAATGATGGATATCACTGAGGTTGAAGAGAGTTTGTTTGCAGCTAGTGATGCCAAGGTATACGAGTGTGGTCTTTTTGTTTGATGCAAGCGTTTGAAAGTTTAATTAATCAAGTTGATTAACACACAAATATGCCAATTCTTATTCAGCTACATGGGGAAATGTGTAAGGCACTCTCTGCAATTCATTGTAAAATCTTATCAATTTTCCCATCCTTGGAAGCCGCACGACCTAGAAGCAGATCTGGTATACAGGCATTATGTTCACTTCACATGGCACTTGATAAATCTAAGAATGTTCTTCAGCATTGCGCTGAATGCAGTAAACTTTACTTGGTATGATTTTTTCTCTCCATCATCATATTCTGTTGATTGTTGTGTTCTTTTTCTTTTGGTTGTTGTCCATGGATAGTTTTTTCATTCATGATAAGGAATTACAATTATGGTACAGGCTATAACTGGAGATTCAGTTCTTTTGAGATTTGAAAGGGCAAGAAGTGCCCTTGTAGATAGTCTTAGGCGTGTTGAAGATATTGTGCCTCAATCAATTGGATGCCAGGTAATAATCTTTTTGTTTCTTCACATCTTCATTTTGGTCTATTCAAAAGTGAGTAATATAATGGCGGTAATCCAACCTGAGGAAAAATGCAAATCACAACTGGGGTGTTGGAACATTTGACTGAACGTTTGTGCTTTTTTGCCATGTACTGCAATAGAATTACACAATTTATTGCTTGTGCAGGCAATCTGAAGACAAATTTTCCCTTCATACTGTTATCTTCTTTAGAATCTTAGTTGTGGGAAAAAGCTGTTTGTATTTACTCTTCTTTCTGTTACTATACATATTGTTTTAAAGTGTGACTGACCTATGATCTTGTTTTTTATCCCGTAGATTTTGGAGATTGTAAGTGAGCTCGAGGGTATCATTTTCTCACTTGATCCCTTAGAGAAACAAGTAGGTGATGAAATTATTGCGTTGCTCCAGCAGGGAAGAAAATTTGACAACTGTAGTGACAGTAATGAATTGGAATCCTTTCACCATGCCATCACAAAACTTGGTGTTACTTCTTCTAGAGCTGCTCTTACAGAGAGAAGGGCTTTGAAAAAACTGATAGAAAGAGCTCGTTCTGAGGAAGATAAACGCAAAGAGTCAATTGTTGCTTATCTCTTACATCTTGTGAGGAAATACTCAAAACTTTTTAGAAGTGAAATTGCTGATGACAATGATTCACAGGGTTCAACACCTTGTTCACCAACAGTTCAGGGTTGTTTAGAGGATGGTGGTGGTGATGGTCATGCCTTTGAACGACAGCTTTCAAACCTTAATTCTTTCAATTTCAGGCCAAACGTTAGAAAATCTGGGCAAATGCCTGTTCCACCTGAAGAATTGAGGTGTCCGATATCATTGCATCTAATGTATGATCCTGTTATCATTGCTTCTGGACAAACGTATGAAAGAATCTGCATTGAGAAATGGTTGAATGATGGGCATGACACCTGCCCAAAGACTCAACAAAAGTTGCCCCATCTTGGTTTGACTCCTAATTACTCTGTTAAGGGCCTTGTTACCAGTTGGTGTGAACAGAATGGAGTTCCAGTTCCTGATGGTCCCCCAGATTCTCTGGACCTCAACTATTGGAGGTTGGCAATTTCTCAACTTGAGTCCACAAATTCAAGATCTGTGGACAGTATCAACTCTGGTAAGTTGAAAGGGGTAAAAGTGGTTCCTCTTGAGGAGAGTGGTCCTATTGAGGAAGCTGAGGAAAATGTTGAGGAAAATTTGTCCGAAAAACTGTTGGATACTCCACAGGATGAAGACTTTGAGGTTAACGTGTTTGAAAGATATCAGGATTTTCTGAACATCCTGGATGAAGAGGAAGATGTGAAGAAAAAGTGTAAAACAGTTGAACAAATAAGGTTTCTGCTTAAGGATGATGAAGAGGCTAGGATTTTTATGGGAGCTAATGGCTTTGTTGAAGCATTGCTACAATTTCTGAAGTTGGCCATGCAGGCAAAGAATTGTATGGCCCAGGAGATTGGTGCTATGGCACTCTTTAACCTTGCTGTTAACAACAACAGGTTTGTGGATCCTTTTTTTTTTTTCTTTCCCTTTTCTGAACACCGAATCAACTGTCATTAGATTATTACATAAATTGGAGTATAACTTAACGTAACATAGGGTGCTAGTATATTATAGTCATTTTAGTCCTTGACCGGAGTGTTACGAAAATCTCTTGAAGTTATCCAATAGTGTTATCTAGCACCAGTCCATCTGCTAAACTTCTCTAAAATAGGAGAAAGAGGGAGTTACTACTTTAGCTTTTCAGGTTCTTTGAGAGATTGTGCTATGGGTTTTGTAGTTCTTGCTCCTCTTTTAGTAGAACCAGTCCATCTGCTAAACTTCTCTAAAATAGGAGGAAGAGGGAGTTACCACTTTAGCTTTTCAGGTTCTTTGAGAGATTGTGCTCTGGGTTTTGTAGTTCTTGCTCCTCTTTTAGTAGACTTTCCAAATCCAGATATGTGCTGTGGTTCCATTTAATTGATTTTTTTTCCATATTTTTTAATTGTAGAAACAAGGAAATGATGTTGGCAGCTGGTGTTATTTCATTGCTAGAGGAGATGATCTCTACCTGTGACACCCATGGATCAGCAACAGCCCTCTATCTCAATCTCTCATGCCTTGACGAAGCAAAGCCCATCATTGGTTCAAGTCAAGCTGTGCCCTTTTTGGTCAAGATACTTCAAGGTGAAACTGAACCCCAGTGCAAGCTTGATGCCCTTCATGCCCTGTTTAATCTCTCTTCCCATCCCTCGAACATTCCCAACCTCCTTACAGCTGGCATTGTTAGTGGCCTCCAAGCCCTGCTTGCTGCTCCTGGTGATCATGCATTTACGGAAAGATGTATAGCAGTGTTGATAAATTTAGCTTCGAGCCAATCTGGAAGAGAGGAAATGGTATCAGCTACCAGCCTTATTAGTTGGCTTGCATCATTACTGGACATCGGCGAAGCCATTGAGCAGGAGCAAGCTGTATCTTGCCTCTACATTTTGTGTAATGGAAGTGAAAAATGCAGTCAAATGGTCCTACAAGAAGGAGTTATACCTGCATTGGTCTCTCTCTCGGTGAATGGAACCGCAAGGGGGAAAGAAAAGGCACAAAAACTTCTTCTGCTGTTCCGAGAGCAGCGACAGCGAGATCAGCCATCCGCTGAGGCACGCCTTCAGCGAGCCGAGAGTAGTTCCAGTGCTGTACCTCCTAATGAGTCAAATCCATTTTGTAAATCTGTCTCACAAAGAAAGATGGGTAAAGCTTTAAGCTTTTTTTGGAAGAGCAAGAGGTATTCGGTTTACCAGTGTTAAAAAAGTTGTAAATGTATTGTTGTATCTTCTATTCTTCTCCTTTCCTTAGTCCTGACATCACGGGCATTATATATTTTTGATTTCCATAGAGGAGATGTACAGGCCCATATAAGCTATGGTTTTTCCTTCTTAAATATTTCTTTGAATCCTGATCAGAGTAGGGGTGTACGTACCAAAATGTTATCATAATGGAAGCTTTGCTAGATTAGCGTTAAGAATTGTGCGCTTTTACTTTAATCAACAGTTGGACACGACATGTGAAGCCTTCGACGTTTGCAAGTGTAAGGTCCAGACAGCGTTTTAGTTAGAGTAGGATTTCCAAATTCCAACAGGCAAGTTGCCCGTCTAGCTCAGTCGGTAGAGCGCAAGGCTCTTAACCTTGTGGTCGTGGGTTCGAGCCCCACGGTGGGCGTGTTGAACTTTTTTCTGATGTCATCTTTTACAACTATTTTTGCCTCTTTTCTTCGATTTCTTCGGTTCTCTTCGAACGCTATGTTTAGTTGATTACATTATAAACACTTTAGAAAGTAACAACAGTTAAAAGTAAAAATCAAACCGAAAATCAGTTTGGTTTGTATCTAACCTAGTTGAACTAGCCAGTCCAATCTGATTTTTACATCATTCACAAACTTTGGCCAATTTTATATTCTTAGAAGGAAAAAGATGTGATTAAAGTTGGAAGTATAAAAAAATATAAAATTTTAAAATGATTTTTAAATTATAAAATTACAGTTACCATGTTCAAACGTAAAGAATAACAGACAGCTTCATGCCTTTGTTTCGTAAGTTGCATGGATATGGATATAAGAAACACTCGTAACTCTGATAATACAATTATAACTCCTTCGTCCTTATGTACATTATGTTTTATAATCAATAATTATACCCCTTCTCAGCAATGGCAGAAAGGGTACAGAACTAGGTTACGTTGCCTCCCTCATATAATGGGCAGAGTCATATGTGTAACTTGGAATACATACCTATAGAATGCTATGTGATCATATACCAGATACTTTGTGTATCTTACTGCCCTTTTCACTCATCAAGACAATCCAGCACATCGGAGGTTTCTTCCACTCCTGTTGGATAACTACGTAATCTGTATGAAGTCCAATGTCACGGCAAGGTTTCTTCTACAGTTGACTTGACGCAGAACGTGGCATTGCTTTGTCTTCAATCTTCTTACTTGGTTTCATGAGCCAGGCTGATTCAAATAGCTCTAAGATTTGGTCTTCGTCGCTCATGACTTTGGCTGTTTTATCCTCTCCTTCCCAGGTTACGACCTCTTTATCACCTTTGCTTGCCATGTTCATCTTTCTATTATGCTCTTTATTCTGCTCAATCACCTCTTCCTTTGTTTCTTCTGTGTCGGGAACAGTTTTATGTGCCTCTCCATCTTCTTCCTCTTTATCCGTCTTTTCTTTTGTTCCCTTCTCTAATGCATCTTTATATGACAATGTTTCAGTCTCAGCTTTTGGTATATCTGCTGCCTTAGCTTTCTCTAGTGCATCACTTTGGGTTTTATTGTTGGCTGATTCATTACTTTCATCACAACTTATATCGACAATGATCTCCTTCTCCTTTGCACTCCTTGATCCCAACTGAATCAACATAGAGAGCCAAAAGTTTAGCCATGAGATGGCAAGAACCAATGCCCAATCAAGGAAAGGAACTTGGTGGATCATTAAAGGAAACTTATCGACAGCATCATCGAATTTCTCAGGCAAAACTTTTATGATTTCGACGAGCTCATCAACCTTGTCGAACACACGTCCTGATGGTGGAAAAATGGCCTCCATTGTTTTCTCGACGCCCAATATGCGGTCGTCCAAGAAGACGAGGCTCGCTAGCAGCTGATACTGAAACGCATAGAAAAATGGAGAAATTTCAGAAGCTACTCTTGCCATCTTTTTTGTCGCTGAACCTACAGGTCCTTTAATAGCTTGGGCTTTTGTGCATGCTTTGTGAGCAATCGCTATGAAACAGGCTCCACAGGTATGTAGGGGACGGTGCCTGGAACTCATCCTGGTGGCTTCGGCTGATTCCTGAAAATTCCCAACAAAATAATGCAACAAGTTTATCGGAAAAACAGCGATAACCAACGATGAACAAACATAGACTATGAATGAACAAGAGAAAAAGTAGGGCTATCTCTTCCTTAACCATACAATTACCATGAATTCCCAGACAAGCAGAACTTCTTGTCTGATCTTTTCGGTTTGTGACCAAAAAAAGCTAAGAACAACAACAACAAATAAGAAGCCAATTAATGAACAGAAGTAGCATACCTATTTACAGAGGAGAGAAAAGAAATCAGGAAATGTTTCCCATGTTATCTATTATTTGCTGGTCAAAATGAGAGGCCACTATAAATTCTAGCAGGAAAGGGTCGTCCACAACAGTTATGTTATAGGTTTGACTCTACGTTAGTAATTGTAAGTGATTCCTTTCAATGATTGGTTGGCTGCAGATCAATCAAACTTAGACGTCAGACATCTATCAGACCCTCTCGCAATTTGTCTTTGCTTACATAAAAAAGAATTTTCTTTATTCACGATAATTTTTCTTTTTACGCTTATCGGATTTTTCACATGAGACAAATTTTATATTACAGGCTCAATCAATATAGTGTAAGTAGGAGATTCAAACACAAGACTTTTAGCCCCTTATTTTTCGTTCGACCAACTTAACCACCCTCTAAGGGGCTTCATAAGATATTTAAAGGTAGAATGAAAAAGGCTATTTTTGGACTAAATTGAAAACAATTTGTTATTTTCCTAATTTTCAGTTGTTTGAATTAATGTATATTTATTTATTTAATTATAATATTTATTCAAACTATTAATTAAATCCTTTGTTACCGTTAACTAGTCAATTTGCTTATTATTAATCCAAACGGTTTAGTTTTAGTTAACAATCATTAGCCTTCATTCTTTGATTACAGATTTTGATAATTATTTTATTTTAGATTAACTAATATTCTTATAATATTATATTGTTTAAATCTTTATTTATCTAATTTAATTTTTTATGAATTAGGAATAATACTTTTCATGTATTACTGTAAAAGATTGCACTTTTTATTTCAAAAACAATTTATATTTATTTTATTTTAATAAGTGGGTCAATAAATTATTTATATTTTATGTCAATATTAAAAAATTAAATAATATTTTAAAATAAATATGACAGTCGACCAATCATAATAAATTAGTCTCAATCTGACTCATCTAGAATCAAATTTGACGGACCAAACAAAATTTGATTAGATTTAGATTCAGACTTGCAATTCTACTGAATTATGCCTATTTTATAATTCCTCCAATCAGGTTCCTATATCCAGAAATTGTAAATTCAGAACGATTCAGTACTCTTGTGAGAATTAGATCCTCTGTATTCACTACCCTGCACTAACTCTATTTCACTCGATCTCATCCATACGAATATGTGAGCCCTTTATATGACCCACAAAAATATATGGATAAGATCGAGTGGAACAAAGTTGATACAGAGTAGTACGTACAAAGAATCTCACTCCATTCCTGTGTTACCTCTCCATGCACGCCAACAATTTGGCATGTGAGACCTAGGAACTTTTATAGTTACCTTAAACTATGTTGCAAACTTCCACATGTGAATGTTTACCAGTTTCCATTTCCAGAGTGTATTAACATCAAAGGGATAGCTGATTTCGATCAAGAGTATGGTACAAATTGCAGATCCTGGCTTCTTTTACTTCTATTAGTCCTATCCCTTCCATTCCACTCAAAAATATAATCAATTCTACAGAGCTTTAGGATAACTCATTTGGATAAAAAGGAATGACTTTTCCTTTTGGGTACGTTGGAAAAGAAACGCCAGCATCACTTAAAAACATTAAAACCTGAAACGTAAATACTATGAATCTGGGAAAAGTTTGTTTGTAGTGAAAAACACATTAACCAAGGTTTCACTCAACTTTGTTAACATTATGAACTGCATTTTACCACAGTTCACTGAGATACAAATTTGTAAATATGGTTCGCTTCAACTTTACTAAACTACACGATCTTATAGCTTTAGTGACAACAGAAATAATAAGCTTATTCTCGTATTGAATTGCCAGTTTCTGTTTACCTCTTAAATGAAATAAAATTGATTATTCATGATAAATATTAAACTCGTGCTTCTGTATACAAAACAGAGGAAGGGAAAGAGAGAACTAACACTATTCACCATCCTTCCACACTTCCTGAAGGAGATGATATCTGACAACTTTTCTGCTCCACTTCCCCTTGTCCATCCAACTTGAGGCTGTTGAAGAAGCAGGAGAAGTCCTAGAGTTGTCCATTATTATGGAGTTCATAGGTGAATCCAATTCCTCAAGCTCATCATCACTCGTGTACGATTTTTTTAGCAATGTTGATCCACTCCTCTGCAACATTTGACTTCGGAAGTCTCCTATAATGTTCTGTAATGAAGACGCAGGAGGTGGGGAGTAGATTGTACGAGTAGCATTTATGGGAAAGATTTTAATTGATTCCCCCGTTTCCTCAACAAGATCCTAAAATAGTATTACAAGGACCAGAGAATACATTAGCTAATTCATAATGACAACTCAAGTTAGTCATAATAATCAGTCAAAGGAAGACATCAATCAAGAAGAAATCAGTCACTCTAGAGAGGACAATGCAGAATGACTAACATAATGGTGGACTAACCTCTGAATCCAGGGCCTCAAGAATTGCGGTGGGTAGATTTGGGTTAAATTCATCCGGGACAAAATTGTTCAGCAACCTCTTGATCAATGGTGTACCAAATGTTGGGCATACCTACAGTTATGGATGAAGGGGAGACCTAAGATACATAAAATGATCCAAAAGGTATAAGAGAAAAGAAAAAATGTATGTGAGGATCACACCTCTTTCCTAGTAGACCTATCTGCAAGCATCTCGAATGGAAGCATCATTAGGTCACTCAATGCTTTGAGAAGATTGAAAGCCTTGAAGGATGCCTCACATTCTAATCTGCTGCCATTAGTTTCATCCTGGTGTTCCAGAGAGTCATCGTCTTCTATTCCAAACAAATCTGTAAGCCATCTGGACCAGTTTCCAACCTAGAGAAATAAACAAACAGGAAAAGATTTCTCAATCAAAAGAAAGAAGTTCTGATTTTTCGTGACTACTTCCATCATCCACATCACAGAGAATTTATTAGCAGTTAAGGAACCAGTTCTGACAAACTTGAAAAAGTAACTGTACGATTTCTACTCGAAGTATCATTTAGCCTTACTTGACATTCATAAACTGCTCAACCATAATTCTTGGCAGATAACCCCAATTTAGGTTTAATAGTACAGCCCGATAGGGGGTGGCCATACTTTTTCAATTTATTTCTCTCAACTTGGATAATCGATCTGATAATTGATTTTTGACTTCCTTGATCGAAATGTAAAAGAGGTGAACCAGTTTCGACTGCTGTCAGGCTATATTTCATGGTGGATAGAATGAGGGGGACTATTGATCGAAAGATGTTGGAATGTAAGGGACAGGATAAACTCCTCTGAATAGCAAGCTTGAGTTTGACCCCGTTGGTTAACAAGGCAAGCTTGAGTTTGACCCTGTTGGTTAACAAGGCTTTCCAAGCAACTGAGGGGCTGATATCCAGACTTGGGGCATAAAGCATAGCATTATACAATGTATAAAATAACCATAATACAAATTCTAAGCAATACACAACCTTACAATCATTTTAAGTACTCACTGCATTTTTCAGTTGTGCACCAGCCCCAAAGCTAAACTTTCCAGCTGGTATTGGAAGAACCTTTGGATCACAGATAGGATCCGAAACTGGATCTGTTGGCATGTCTTCAGCTGATTCACGAAGAATGGCATTTAACATTGCCACATCCAATCTACCAACCAACTGCTCCATTACCTATTAGTAAGAGCATAAAAAATATCATTTTTCTATCGGGCAGTAAGAAATTGATTTGCAAACTAAAACCTTTAAAATTGCTTCAACGGTCACGAAGGGTAAGGCTTAGAAATGAGGAACAATCTTGTTCAGTATATTAATGAATACACTCCAAAATCTGTTGGAAATTTACACTCGTCACTCATTAGTGGCATGCGTATAAGATCAAGTTTCAGAAAAAGAATGCCTAAGAATGACAAAGTTGAAAATCTTCTCCTTCTCAATTAACATAAAATAAGAACATATACTCTACTACGAGAAACAAAATTAAAAATTTATAAGCTTACCAATCTAGCTAAGACAGGCAAGCAGCCACACTCATGGCCCCCTGCTCGGATAGGACAAAGCCTTTCACATGCATCCTTGAAAGCCCTCTTCCATAGATCAATTGCAAAATTCCCCTGTTCTTGATCCCCCAGTCCATGCCTTCTAGAGTGGTGCTTCTTTGAGTTTGAGCCCTTCAGTGCAGTTGACTGCATATGTGGAGTCAGGGTCTGAAGAACACAAAGAGGAAAAATTGCGTGAGCATGATCCACATGCCAGCGTATCTAGGAAGTTGGGAACTCAAATGCAGAATTGGTAAAGAACTGAGATTTGACCTGCCACCAAATTGACTCAACAATTCTAGAGAAGATCCACGCTTCAAACTTTTCCAATGCCATTATATAAGTTTGGGATTTCTCCCACTCATCACAAATTTCTTTTCCATTGGTTTTGGGATCTTCACATGTTGAGGACTCATGCCAAGCCTTTCCATCTCTAGATTCTGCCGTCTGGCTTACAATTGCTCGTATCACAATTGAATTTGACAACCAGAAAGTTAATCTGATCAAAGAAGATACGATCTTTAAACCAATATGCACAAGAAAGTTAGTTTTTGATTAATCTTATAATTAAAAATACAATATGATGGTCAAGCAACAGTTTGTACGCCTGAATATAAATTATAGTCTGCTCCAATTCCATGGTCTCGGAAGATATCCTTGAATGAGCAAACTTATATTACTGAAAGTGTCAGAAATGGTTTTTATGGTTACTCATTATCAATTACAGGGGATATTATTTCACTTAATCAATTAGTGGTCTGTATTAATCCACAGAAGTCATATTGTAAGCTTGTTTTTCTAAAATCAGAATAACAGGTATTGCTGCATACCTTGGAACATCGTTTCCACATGCTTTAGAAACCAAAACCAATCCTGAGATGATAGCTCTAGCTGCACTGGCCCTCTTAGCCTGGGTTCTTCCCTTGCAAGCATGAAAATAGAACCTTGAGAGACGCCTCGCCGGAGCGTGCAGCTTACTTGTGGAGCTTCCATGCTCAGCAACAACTGAATAAAGACCAACCTCAAGGGCGGCAGCTTCCGTCAACTCTTCCTCAAGGATTTCAACTTTAGATTCCAACCCCACATTGTTTCCAGACAATCTGTTTTTTGGTTCTTCCTTACCACTTGGCACATTAATGGTACCACCTGCCCGTATATTTTGACTAAGATCATTTTCTTTCACCTTCTTCATAACCTGGACTTTATTTACTGAATAACTTTTCTCTGCATCAACAGAATTAAGGCCACTATTGGCATCAGTAGCTTCACCAACTCTTTTATCTCTAATTTCAACAGCTGTTATTGAATTGATTTTGTAATCTAAAGATTCTCGTTCACTTGAAGAATTGCTTCTGACAGCTTTTCGTGCATTGTCAGGAATATTAATTTTCTTTGCATTCTCAAGGAATAGGGGATCGCTTATTGGCTCAATGCTCTCAGTCGAGCCAAATTGCAACTGAACGGACTTAAGATGCTTGAGTTTATCTCTGCGTGTATTGGCTTGTACTGCAGTTGCAGTCCTGTTCATTGCAAGAGTGTTACTCCTTAACTGTACCTGCTTTGGCATAGCATCATGAGGCAATTTATCGATAAGTTTTTCCTGCAAATCTAGTTGATCTCCCACTGAAATATCCCTGTCCTGTCCACTGGATCGCTGCTTCCTTCTTTCTACAACACTTAGATGAGTGTGAGATGTACTGGTAACAGCCAACTCTGCTTCACTTCTGTCACGCAACCAAGCTTTCCCGTTTGCATCTTTATTGGGAAAAGTCTCCACAGAGCCTACATGGTTTGATTTTGTACTCTCCTCTGTGTTAGGACGTGCTACACATGAATATGGGGTTGACCTTTGTCCATTCTGTAATATTCATGTAACTTGCTATTTACTCACTGAAGAAATAGGTAGCTTGATCAAGGAAAGTATTAATATTTCTAGTCCTCTAAACTTCAATAATAAGAATACAATTTGAGTAGGAGTAATGTGGAGATATTTGGATGAATAGAATGAATAGCTCCGACAGCAACATATATCGATATGAAATGGCTGACTTGGAGTTCATTCTGTACGTTGCAGTTAAATGGCAAATTGTTGTCAGCGTTTTGAGTGCTCAACATCTATATTCAATTAGGAATTCAAACTTTATGACCTCAAGTTCATAAACCCAAGTTTCTTTAAAAGTACCACTACTCGGTATGTTTTAAGACACATTTTGCTAACTCTTCCAATTTAACAGCTATAATCACCAAAGCTTGCGAAACATAACAATAAAATAACGGACCAATGAGTGAAATGGTAACAATTGAAAAGAGTACCTGGTATTCTTGACCTGGTGAACTTTTGCTAGACTCCACAACATAAGAGGAAACACCTTCGTCATCATCAGTAAATGATGCAATCTCACTATCTTCATTGGTAACTTCCGAAACGGACTGACTTCCATCCTTTTCCAATGAGACCCCTTTAGACAAAGTGGACTTTTCACTATCAAGTGGACGAATATTAATATAAAGAACTGGCTGTACGTTGCCCTTATAATTCTTCTTCAAACTGATTGGCGCACTTATAATTGCATCGTCCTCAATGATTCCAAAATCTGCTAGATTTATAACGGCAGATCCCAAAGGTTGACCTTTTGTTGCCCTGTCCTTCTTAGGTTCATACAAGTTGAATTCTAGGTAGTTTCTATGGAAACTTTTGGCTTTCTTAGAGTTTTCCCAACATAATGTAACTGGAAGGCTAAAGGACTCGCTGACAAATTTCCCATCTTCAAAACTGGAAATGAAAGAACCATAGTTTCGATCGCCATTTTCCCATTGGAACACAATGGATTGAGTTGATTTTAGATTCTGTGAAGGTGGCCAAGGCTTGATTTCCTGTACGTGGATGTAGTAATCGATCTGCACCAAATTGCCTTTCTTGTTTTTCGATCTCAACCCAAGAACCATGTTTTACCAAACTACACTGGTTAGAACCAGAAACAGCAACCACACAAAAGATCAGGAACTCTACTTCAGAACCCAAATCAAAGATAATGCTGGAGCACTAAGTTCAACCTGGAAAACAGACAACATAGCACTGTTAAAGAAGGGCAAAGATAACGTGGGAAGGTCTTGAATTTCTGGGTAAGACCCACCAAATTAGAACAATATGCTTTGTTAAAACAAAACATAGCAGGTAAACTAAACCAAGTATTATTTATGAATTATGCACCTGAAGAGGAACTCCATGAATGATTAAATCATGAGAGAGATTTAGTCAGAAGCTATTATTTGAAAAAAAAAATGAAGAAAATGAAGAAGAGCCCATGTCAATCAATCATCATTTGGTACACAATAGAGAAGAAAATTTGCCAAGTGGAAAGAAGAAAAGGAGAAATTTCTCATCAATCCAAATGTATATCATTATTATATTGTGATAAGACTATACAACGAAGAAAAGAATCCAATAAAGAAATAAAAGGCCATAAAGACAAAACATAAACAGATGCAAATACGCTTGACCGAGCCACTGGAAACTAATCATGCACTTAAAAGAGTGGGATCTACATCTGAACAGAGACCATTGAAAAAACCAAAAGATAACGGAACCTATAGGAACCCTCCCTTAAAAACTACAAATCAGTGAGGAAACAAGTGACACCGTCAGTATCTGGACAATCTAAGAACAGGCAGTAGCAGAGCTTAAAGAAGTTTACGGTTGAGATTGCCTTCTTTTGTCTCAATTAGGCGTTGAGTGAGTCTGACGTGCAGCTTAAGGGAGTAGTTTTTAGAAAGAAGGCAATTGCTGCAAGTTTAATAACCGTAAATTGCCGCAAGTTTGAAATTGCTGACACCAAAATATAATCACAATTAAAAAAATATTATTTAAAAGATATTTAGGTTGTATTTGAATCTATGGTACCGTGGGATAACTACTTAATTACTTATTTATCTTAGTTTTCAAACGTAATCATATGTTTGAATTTACGGATAAATAACTGGAAGTTGGAGGAAAGTACAATGTCACTGTAGAAATCGATAAGTAGAAAAAGGATTGCAGTAAGAAAGTGTTTATGCGGTAGAAATTCAATTTTCCGTTAATAACCTTTTGATAATTATAATTTTAATTATACCTTCGACTAATAGAAAATAAGCTCAATATTTATCATTTTTATCAAATAGTTTATTCCCAAATTTTATTTTCTTTATTTTAATTTAATATTTTATTATTTATAAGTTTAATTATAAAATATTAAAGATACCTAAATTTATGAAATATTTCAAAGACATCTTGTTACCATGAAATTATAATTTAAATTATCATTTTTCAATAAATAAAGTGTAAATTAAGAAAAAGATCACGATGGATATGTTATATACTTTATTATTTATAATTTCAAATTTATATACAAATAATATTTTTTAATTATTTATAATTTATTAAATCAATAGATTTTTAATTATTTTATCTCTTTTAGCAATAATAACCGCATTTTTTTAATTTTCGCTTAAATAAATATTTTTAAAATTTTAATCTTATAATACATTTTCTGCTAAATATGTAAGAAAATAATAATTGGTTCGTCGGAGTCCAGTTTTACCCCTTAACTTCAATGCCAATTTTCTTATCATATCCCTAAATATGTTCAAACAGAGCTGAAGATTACTCAATTAGCACGATATATTATTTTTATAAAAAGATTATTAAAAAAAAACTACGTCGTTCTGTCGGTCTTAATTCCTCGAGCCTGGATTGGCAAACTCGGGAGAATCCTAGCCAAAGCCCCACTCGTGGCACGGTCGGGTTCAAAAATTCCAATTCTTGGCCCGATTAATTTGGGTCTGATCAGTTGACTTTAGCCAGGCTGACCCAGCTGCCATGCGTATGTTCATTAAAATCTTATTTTAATCTTTAAGTTATAGGAAATTGAATTTTCATAAATTCCACAATATCTCTTTTTATAAGAGTCCAAATTACTTTGGATCCAAACATGAAATATTCCCAAAAACATCATTTGCATGATTAAATTTTTTTATTATTTGTAAATTTTAAAACAAAATATAATCTATTTTTGTCAGTTAATTTGATTTAAAATTTATTTAAAAATTGTCGAATAAATGATCGGTTTTTTTTACATCATAATATTAGTATTATATTTAAATTTTGAGAGATCTCAATTTTGAATGATAATTTAATATAATATTAGAATTTTACGATTCATAGACATCAATTTCAAATTTGCGCCTCTTAGGAGAGTTGAATTGGTAGAATGGAGAAATATGAAGATAAAAAGTCATGTGTTTGAATCCTCATATCTACACTCTTTTGATCGAGCCTATCGTATAAGGCTTGTTTAGTGCGTAGTACCCGATTGACATGATTTATATGCTATTACATCAATCTGGAGATTTATCCAGTACACATCTAAAGGATAGGGACTGCAGATTTTTCCGTTAAAAAAAATGCTACACTTATTATATATCATATAAAATTTTTAAAATTTTAATTTGAGTTTAAATTTTGTCTTTCAAATCAATTTTTAATTTTTAAAAATGAAATTAACTTTAAAATCAATTAATTAAAATTCTGTTAATTGAAATTAAGCGAATGAAAAAGAATGGTGGTGTTTGAATGTAACAGTGAACTTAATGACGAACAACCAAAGAAAGAGTTATAAGATTACTACAGGTTTTACGTTAAACGATGTTTTAATTTCATTCTAATTAACGTAAGACTGTATGGACAAGATGGAGCCACTCACCAAAACTTCCAATGGAGATATCACAAAGAGCCAAATTTAGCAGCAGATGCAAGGCAAAAATTCTAACTCTGTTGGTGTAAGCCATAATGTTTCCTTCGGTTTGAATGTGATAGATTGCTGCCAGGTATCTATCTCCTCCGTCATTTTCCGAACATCACATCTCAAAAGTTTGAATGTGAAATGAAGTAAGTACATAAGATTTATAGAGTCAATGATCTACTTTGTGAAGCCCATATGGGGATCTTAAATGACTCCATCCAAAGAAGGAAGTCTATTACGCAATTGCATAACATTAGGCAGTACCAAGGATGGCAAGTTGAGAGTTTGATTACTAGAATCCGGTGAAAGCCTCGCCATTGTGTAACCGGGAAGGCAGCAGAACACGTGTTTGTATCATAAATTTAAAACTCAACTTAAAATTTTAAGTGAGTCAAATTGCAAGTTTTGTGCCAACTTGCTGATTCGGTTATTGTTCAATCGAATTAAAAATAAATACCAAAAGCCTTCCTTGTCTCCCCCGCTAACTAAAGCTCCAATCTTTTTAATCCCTTCGTTGCTCTTCTTTACGGCTCAGTATACCCTCTTGCTTAAACAACCTAACAGTGTAGAGCGTAGCCAAATCTGCCAGAGATTGCGAGATCCAGAGGTAGTTTTTCTCTCCATCGTTGCTTCCATTTCTTTTGATTCGTGGGTTACTGTTTCTTCTGTTTGGTTGGTGGGAAAATCGAGGCTTCTGGAAACTTGGAGCGCGAGGGTACTTACTAATGCATTGCGCTCAGTCTGTATTTTGTTAGAGTTTATTCTCGCTGAGATTTCCATTCTTGATCCCTTTACTGTCCTATCAAGTTTAGAGGTGGATTTATATTTGGGAACGTGAATTAGGCTTAGTAGTAAGACAATTTGTGAGAATTCAAATGGGGATTGGGAAAATTGGATGAGGGAAAAAGTTGTGTTAGAGAAATGGGTTCAGGGAATTTGTCCAAATAGTGGTTGCTGGTGTTATGAGACGTGAGGAAGTGGAAGTTAAACCTTGTGTCTTATTAGTAATCTAGCTAGTCATGTGAGGCCTCTTTGCTGAATTGTCGAGTATTTTGATGGCTTTCCGTGTTCTGCTTTGTGCAATTATATATGACAGAATTTTAGCAGTTGGAAAAAAGTTAAAAGATCAGGTTTTTTATTTGAAGAGTTGCTGAAAGAGTAAATTTTGTAGTTTGATATTTATATTTATGGCAGTAATAGTTATGTGAATGTGATATTAATACTTGGCAGTCATGCTATTAGTGATTAAATAAGGATTAAATTCATGCTTATTTATCAATTAGTTGTTTTTTATCCAACAATTAGATATTATGATTTGAATGTCTCTACAATGTCCAAGTAGTTTTATGTGATCAAACGCAGTCATTGATATCCTTTAAAAAGACCATTTTCAGGGGTCTTCTCACTATTTATGTATTTCAATAATCTGTCATTCGTCATTGTTGGCAAATTAAAAGTGAAGAGCTTATTTTCAGATGATGATAATACCCTGTTATGAACTCAAAGGCTTTTTTTACTATTACTTTTTCAAGACCTAAGATATTTGCTGTGACTTGTCAAGGATAAGATTGATCCCAAAGCCTGTTTGGAACTTCTTTATGGAAATCTTTATTTTTTCACATTCACCGCAGGATATCTTAGATTTGCTTATTGTTTTGTGTCTATTATGGCCTTTGAATGATTGCAAGTTTTCCCTTCTTGAATTGTTACTAGGAAAGTCCATAATGATCCTTCTAAACTGACTCTATGGTTCGTTATGTCTGGAAAACTGCTGCCTATCAGATGTCTAATGATGAGGAGAATCCTAAAGTTACTGAGGATCAAATATGTAATGAAATTAAAGCCACCTGGTACAGTGGCCTGCTCCAGCAGAGCTCCATATTTGGTGTAGCTTCTGGATATTGTATTTCAGCAGGCCTTCTCTCTATAATTAACAAGTGGGCTGTCATGAAATTCCCTTATCCTGGAGCACTAACTGCTTTGCAGTATTTCACTAGTGCTGCTGGAGTCTTTATATGTGGTTGGTTGAAGTTTCTTGAGCATGATTCACTTGATCTTCTGACCATGTGGCGATTCCTCCCGGCTGCCATCATGTTTTACCTCTCACTTTTTACCAACAGTGAGCTGTTACTTCATGCCAATGTTGATACTTTCATCGTTTTTCGTTCAGTAGTCCCTTTCTTTGTTGCAATAGGAGAGACCTTGTTCTTACACAAACCATGGCCTTCATTCAAGACATGGATCTCTCTTGGAACCATCTTTGCTGGAAGTGTGCTTTATGTCCTCACTGATTACCAGTTTACCATTACAGCATATGTCTGGGCTATAGCGTACTTGATAAGCATGACTGTAGATTTTGTGTACATTAAGCATGTTGTTATGACCATCGGTTTGAATACATGGGGACTTGTGTTGTACAACAATCTTGAGGCCCTCCTACTCTTTCCCTTGGAATTACTTATAATGGGGGAACTTAAGAAGATAAAACATGATATGGTACATGAGGCACATTGGTACTCTTTTGATGTGATCTTACCCGTTGTTTTGTCTTGCTTGTTTGGATTGGCGATCTCATTCTTCGGATTTTCTTGTCGGAAGGCAATTTCGGCAACAGGGTATACCGTACTTGGTGTAGTCAATAAGCTCTTGACAGTAATAATCAACCTGGTTATCTGGGACAAACATTCAACCTTTATTGGGACGGTAGGGCTTCTCATTTGCATGCTTGGTGGGATTATGTATCAGCAGTCCACAAGCAACAAGCCAAAAGCTGCGCCTGCAATAAAAGCAGAACAGTCTCCAGAGGAACATCAGAAGTTACTTGAACTGCAAAACAACATGGAAAGCAGCAACAGTGAGAAAGAAGTCACTGAACCACAGTAGGGGAAATAAACAGGTTTCCAACTCAGAATTCTTTAGATATGGTGAGGCTTTTCTTCCTACAAAGATATTGGGAAGTGATTTATCATCTCTGACATGATCAATCGTCTGGTTTTGATCAAAATTTGTTGACTTCACCACCTCTTTTGGTAGTGGATTCCGCTGGAAAATTTCAGCTGTTGGTTTTATTTGATCCGGAAGCGGTATTAAAAGGCATTCTTCTATTTTCTTAGAAAATCTCCATACCTAAACAATCCCAGTAGTGATGCCCTTCAAAGTTTATTCTGAGACCATCCTTTTTGGGTCTAAAACCTCATTCGTTAATTTTCATTGTTACTGTGATCAGATGTCCACTTCCTGAACTTTGTAAATGTCTCTAATTATGTGGAAACTAGCATTCTATCAAAGATGTAACCCTCCCTCACATGAACCATATTAGTAAGTGGTAAATGGGATTGTGTAATTCCTGCAAGATATTTATTCTACTATAATCTTCATTTTACAAGTTATTGCATTTTGAGACCAATGTTTCTTTTTCAGAAACTCTTCATGTAGGATTAGTTCTGGATACTCTGTCATGATTGCGGGAACGGGATTTTCTGTTTTTTGTATTAAAATGCCAAATGCTGATGATTCATAAACAGGAAAATGCGAGCAGAATTGACTTTGTGTGGCCTATGCATCCTTGTATATCTGAAAATCCCAATGAGAAAGTTTCAGGGACATGACATTACAGAACACGTAATGCTACCATAGAAGTTCGTCTTAAGCGGTGATAAAGCCACTCCAGCGAACCCCTCTTTCCAGAAAATAAACCTGCAATCATAGTTGGAATACTATATTAAGCGACAATACATCGCCAGCCATTAAGGTTCAAACTACCTGATTGATCACTGCCATACCGAGTTACTTTGAGGTTAAGATCTGCACAAAAATACCACTGTATCCCAACCAAATTCTCATACTTTCAACTTATTAAATACTTTAGAGGAGTCCTCTTATGATTTATCAAATACCTTCATAAATTAATACATTTTTGGGATAGACAACAGGTTAACGGCAGTGGAGTGAAAAGCCAAAAATTGAAAAAGTATGAAATTTAAAATGTCTCATGCACGCTTTACAAAATATAGTCAATAATTAAGCAACAATAAAAATATAAAAAAAAACCGCAACAAAGATAGAGATATAACAACAATATTCCAGTAGAAGTCACGCTGATACGTAAAATCTAGGGAGGCTCAGAAGTACGTAATTTTATCCATAATTGATAGGGAGTATATTTTCGATACATCCACATGGAAAATAAAATAAAATAAAAAACACACATATTTAAATGATAAAGTAGTACTAATTAAAAAATAGAAATAAAAATAGACATAAAGATAATAATAACAATAAAATAAATAACTAAGTAAAAGTAAAAATATAAAAATAAGTAATACAATAAATACAAAATTAAAAGTGAAAAATAAAATGAGTAATTAAATAAAAAGGTAAATAAATAGATAAAACAAAGAGGTTAGTGCAAGAAAATATCAGGTCTGCTCTCTTGCGTGGCCCACTCTCAAATTTCATTTTTGACATTTATTACTCTTGCCGTGGGGCCATTCCCAAATCTCATTCCACCGTTTTATATAGCCCCATTTAATGGCTCCTAGGGAGAAACGTAAGGGGCAAAATTTTGGGCGTATCTCTTGCCGTGACATTCGGCTTCCATGTTTAAAAAGTTGACACTTGTGTTTATAAATTCTTTTGAAATATTTAGATATATTTCTTCCACCCAAAATTTTTTATTTCCATCAATATATAAATTTAAAATATTCAATTAAAAAATTAGCTACAAAAGAATTTTATGGTTATGACTTTAAAATTTTCACTGATAATTTAAAGATAAAGTTTCTAATTTTTATATATTTTTAACTTATTAAATATTTAAATGTTTTAGTGATAATTCATTGCAACACTTATGGTTCATCTACTTGTAGCATTTTTTATTATAAATTCCTATATTTATTGTATTCTCAAAAATATTATTTATCTGTATATTATTATTTAAGTGTCACAAATTTTATTCTTTTATTTTATTTTTATTTATTTAAACTAACACAATATTAAATTTACTTAAAATTTAATAAAATAAAATAAAATAAAAATTATTTGACAATTAAATAATACTATAAATAGCGATATGATATATTATATTTACCATTATGTTAATTCCCATAAAAGAAATTTTTTATTACTTAATGTCGCAAGAAAGGTTAAATATTTTAGTTATTTTATGTATTGAATAGGATATGTTGGACAATATTAATCTTGATAATATTATTTATGATTTTGTATCTAGAAATACGTGGATAAATTATTTTTTATAAATCATGATCATGTATGTATTTGTTAGTGTAATTCTCTTACTATTTTGCAGTCTAATATTGTTATTTGATTGCTACTATTGCTATTTTGTTATTGCTACTACTATTTTTAGTAATTTTATTGTTACTGACATTTCTAAGATATTATTTGTTGATGCAATGATCATTTAATATTTTATTGAGTATTTGGACTTATAAATTGAGTCATTTATGTATGAATATTAAATTTTAATTATAAAAATATACCTTTAAAGTTTACATATTTGTGTATTATTTATTTATTTAAGCCTTTTTTTATTTCGCTCAAGGCCTATAAAACATTAAGAACGACCCTGATTAAAGTTTTCTATTAAGAGTTACGTCCTCGATAAGTTCTAACAGAGCCATATCATTATTGATCATCTCATCCTAGCTCTTCTTAGGTCTTCATTTTTGTCTCTTATAGTCTCTAAGTACAATCTTCTCACATTTTCTCACTGAAGTGTCAACATATCTCTTTTTAATATGTCTAAATCACCTAAGTCTTGTCTCTCTTAATTTTTTATTAATATTGGTTACCTTTAATTTGTCTCTTAATAGTAAATTCCTAACCTTATCTCTTCTAGTAAGGTTACACATCCAACTGAGTATCCTCATCTTTGCCGCCATTAACTTAGGACTATGCATTTGCTTGATGGGCAGGGCATGACCGACCTAATCGCCAAAAGATAGAATTTACCTTTTAGATTGAGAGATATCTTCTCCCCCTGATCTATTACGGTGAACCATGTCCTAATTGATCTCTCCATTGCTTTGAATGATAGATCTTAGATGCCTAAAAAGTTACATAGTATAACTTATGAACCAATCTTTACTTCATATCAGAAGTCACTCTATGGTTCAAAAAGTTATATTCTAAGTACTTAATCTTAGTCATATTCAATTTAAAACCCTTCGACTCTAACGTATCCTTCCAAAGTTTTAGCTTGACATTGACACCCATTTTTGTTTCATCTACTGAAATAATGTCATAAACAAACAACATAGATGAAAGTAAGAAAATAAATAAACAAACAAGAAAGAAAATAAATAGATAAGCAAATAAAACAAACAAGCAATTGAAAAATATTAAATAAATAAATAAAATAACTAAAGGAGCAAGTACTACAAACAAAAGTTTTTATGTTAATTAAAGGACAAACAAATGATAGCCAATAATTATGGAAGTTATATATAATTACATCCCAAAATGCTAGGAAAAATATTTAATTCATACAAAAATTATACAAATAGTTAGTGATTATAATGTTTAGTCCAAACAAAATAATTATTGGCAGGTGTTCAGACTCCGATTGATATAATTCTCATAATCAAATTAACTATTAATAAATTGTCATAATAATTGAACAACATGAATCCACTTTAGACCTAAAATCATGGTGTTTCCAAAATTTATGTATTGCACTATCACTTAAATAAATAAATCGTGCACAAGTTCTAAAACCAAATGTTTGATGTTTTCACCAAGTTGTGCAAGTCCTTGGTAGAACATATTAACAACATATTTAAATATTGTCAATCAACAATTAACAAGTATTCATCTTGTTGGTAAATTCATTTGAATGCAAAGAGGAGCTCTTGATCCTTCTTCATCAAAAGAAGTTGGCATCCTCATCAGGAAATTTGCAAAATAAGCTCTAATCTCAATTTCGAACAGTAAAAGCATGTATCTTTCTCTCTATGTTGCATATATTGCATCTTTCCCTTTTCATTGTATGAGAAATTTTGTTCAACAATTTTACTTGTGTTGTTTATAAAAATTAAACAAATTTTCTCATGTTGTTTCTAACAATCAATGATCAAGGATTATGGTTATGTCCTTATTCAATTATTTTTACACCATTGGAGGAGCAAGTCTAGGATTATTCCTGTTTAGTTCTTTCTTAATTTCATAAAATATGCACAAAAAACTAACATAGAAATTAAGATGAATCTTTAACTTTCCAACAATTTTAGGTGGTAAGCATAACTTTAAAGAGGCCATGATACTTAGGAATATATCCCTTATAACATTTTCTAATAATTTTCTTTCATATTTGCAATGTAAGTTTCAACAACGCTCTTTCTCCAACAATGAAATTTAATGATCATCGATGTTGGCTAACATATTCCTTCATCCGATACGTAACCTTTCAAAGGTTATCTTTTGCCTCCTTTAACAAATTTTACTTATCCCTTGCAAAGTTATAAGTATTAGGATACTTACGTCCTATATGTTGTTTTGCAATCTCCAATAGAGTAAAGGATTACTTGTAACATACCACTCTTATAAAGCATATGTCCAAACATATTGACAGTATTCGAGAATATAAGCTATGAGGATAAGATGATAAGACGATTGAAAATACTTAATGCAAAATTTCTCACATCAAACACATTTGTCAGTAGAATAGTAATCAATTGGACCCATTTTATGTCCAAACATATTCAGTCAGAATAGTTGTTACATTTCAGAATTCATTTATACAAAATACAATAGTTGCGGAATACAATGCTTAATACAATTTATCTGAAGACATGTAGGTGTAAACTTATCCCGACCACTAACTCATGTTCATATGCAATGGCTTTACTCCAATTGGTCTAACTGGATATCTCTTCTGAACCTGAAAAGCCATGTTATAATTTTTAATGAGTTTTGCATACTCAATGAGTGAATCATTATCGATGCATTCACTCAAAACAGATCATGTATATATCACATGAATAAAATCTAGCTCAATCAATATAATACATCATACATATTTATGCCTCATATATCACATTATTAATCATGCTTCAACGAGCACCTTAACAATACAATCACTTTACTTAATCATTTCAGAAACACCTTCTGAATGCAAAAACTTCATTTAATCATCGCAGAACACTTAACTCATTTATCACAATTCTTCATATCATCATCATGTTTATAGGCATTTCACATCTCAACATAACTCAACATTTATTTGCAAAGAATTTCATAAACACATGTAAAGATATAAATGCAAATGTAAATGAGACTCACTCCCATTTTTACTTTGTTATGAAGGAGTGCCTAATCGTTCGTTATCGATCCTGTATCTATTATGGATACCAAATTCATTAAATATTGGGCCTGAGGCTCTGTGTGTAAGGATGGCAAAGTCGGCCAAGGAAAGCCCAGCCTGACGCGAGCTATTGACATACCTATCTGTGTGCACATATCTGAGCTTAAAGCTCTTTTCACATTAACTGCTCCAATCACAACTCCTTTATGTGAACATGCATAGTCAAGCAATGAAGTGCAACATTTAACATAATATATCATTAATGACTTTTAGTCAAGAGACACATTCAATTATCATAATTCATCGGATCTATGCCCAGCATTCAACATATAGTTGAGAATTCATTTTCCTTATTCACATTCAAATCACAAACACTCCCAATATAATCCCGAATATCAAACTACTCAAACATTCAGTTATCCGGAATCATCAATGTCACAATTATATCAATATCGATTTAATATAAAGAAAATCAAATTTAATCAAAACAACATGAACAAAACACGTTTCTAATCGAGGTCACATATCTAAGTTACTCACAGGACACTCTAGTTAGCTATTGCCTCGACAAACCGGCGATGTCTGGATTGTGTAGGTCGATTTGTGCCTCTAATCAAGCAATACACACATGTACACATCATTAGTTGATCAATCAAATGAATACTCAAATTTACACATGTATATGTGTCGTGTTCAATGCATGCTCAATTGATCATTCCGGGTATGTAACTTTATTCACGTATCTTAATCATTATACATCATGACTTGTATATCATTTAGTTTGAAATTAGGTTTATGCCTTAAGTAAACCTAATCACTTTCCATTCATTATTTATAAATTCATCAATCTTTTCCTAGTATTATACATTCACCAAAATTTTTCCAGCAACAGGTATACATTCACCCAATTCTCTTTCATAAATACCCTTTGTTCTTTAATACTCATTCATCCATACCTTATACACATTATTCATGTTCTAAAGATCATACTTGCATTAAAAGAACTCATTTATTCCTTTAACTAATCATAACTTTCTAGATTTGAACTCAACCACATCCATAACAATCCCTTCTTTAAGTTATGACTTCGATTAACTACATAGATATCTTCTGGCCAAACTGTTTCATAAAAGTATTAACAAGACATCGATAATCATTTTTCATGTTTTATATTTTGACTAATTCAAGCTTTAAAGCCCCCAAAAATTAGGAGATAATATAAGGTTCCTGCACAAGGTTTTGTCACAGGTAGTAGTATTAGGAAAACAAGCATAACTCAAGCTTTAGTCACTATTTTATCAAGCCATTTTCACAGAGGTCAGGCTAAGACATATATCTACAACTTTTATTCTTTGAGTTTCTTCAAATTCATGCCTTAAAGATTTGTAAAATAGGTCGAAAGAGGAATATGAAATTGAAACCAAAATTTCGACCTACAACTCTTTTTTTTTTTACAGATTTTATCAGGATAGGTTTGGGTCAGTTTTGTATGGCTATTCTGACATAGAAACTTAGGTTTCTAGGTAATAAGTTCTTCTAAAAAAATTTTCTTCTATGCATTAAGATTCTAATGAAATAAAGATAATACAATTTGGTTCATTATTCTTAGAGTTATACCAAAAATACTATAGACTGTTCTCAAACAACGACATCACCTAGTACTCAAATTCATGCCAAATTTCAAAACCCTTAAGGACAAAATTCAAATTTAATTCCTTCATGAAAATTGTACCCATATAGGGATGTCAATGAGCTAGGTCGGGCCTGGGCCGACGATGGCCCGACCTGGCCCATTGAAAAATATCATCGGGCCATTTTGGCCCACGGCCCAGGAGGGCCAAAAAAAGCTGGCCTGTAGCCCGGCCCATGCGGGCCGAAATGGCCCGCCGATGGGGCGGCTCGAGGAGAAGCCCATGGTCCGGCCTGCCTAGCCCGCCCGAGCCATGGGCGGCCCGCGTGCTGTTTTGGTCCGATCTTTTAATACAATTTTTAAATTTTTTATAAATAAATTCAAAAAATTGTTGTTGTATTTTTTAAAATTAATAAATTATAAACTTTTTATTTTATTTTTTATATTTACAACATATGTATATTATGCATATATGTATTTATGCTTTTTAAAATTTTTTATTTTTCATATTTACATAATATATACATTATGCATATATATATTTATATTAATTTTAAAATGAATTAATCACTTTATTAATCTTAATGTATCAATTTTAAAATAATATATAAGTAATTTAGTTATAAAAAT
>JAOSBN010000003.1:8515662-8544134 GCA_027563595.1 Erythroxylum suave
AAAATTATGAACTACATTAATTACAAATTTTTAACTTACTTAAATTATTTATTAATTATTTTAATAAATAATTAAAACAATTGTGGTGGGCGAGCCACAGGCCACGGACCGGGCTGGTCGAACCGGCCTGCGGTCAGCCCATCCACTATTTCACGGGCCACGGCTCGTCCACTCTCGACTCGCGGGCCATACATTTTGGGATCGTGGCCCAGCCCATGGGTCAGTCAAACAAGGTCAAAACTCGTTGCCAAGCCGGGCCGAGCCGGTTTTGCCATCCCTATACTCATATGGCTTTAGTATAATATAAATTAAAAATCATCCCATTTTGATAGATACAGATCAAGATATGACCAAAATACAGATGCCTATTCAATGGAAACACTCCGTCTAACATATTCCATAACACTTCATTATCAACCTTACATGCAATTCATTCCAATTTAAACATCATTCATATATCATTTGACATGCCATAAAACTCAGATTTTTACTTACCTTTTAGGCTTCCAACTCAACTCAAAATTTCGGGTTCACTAAGCCTCCAAGCATGCAGGATTCATCCCAAACTTAAGATGGAAACAAAGTGTTTTTAGATAGCAATAAGATGATCACTTCTAACTGGTTTCTTGGTTATTTCATGAAGGATTAACATGTGAATTTCGTGTACAAATTTGGATAGGGTTAGAACAAATTCAGAGAGAAAACTTTATGAAATTTCAATGAAGAAGGTGAAAAACAAAGGAGGAAGACTGTTGGCTCTCCTTACTATTGTAATTTTGTGCTAGGTGTCATCAAATTACATAAACCATATGTCTTAAGGCATGTAAGACATACCTAATCAAGATGGTACCGTTAATCCATTCCTTAAACTGCCATTTGTCACCAATTAATCAGTCCATGTGTCACTCCAAGATTGGTCCACTTGTAACACAATAATTTGTGCATTTGTCACATATTTAGTAGTCCATTTGTCACACATCTAACTATATCAAATGTCACACAATTTTAGGCTTAGTCGTCCTAATTTTTCATGTCTCAATTAATCTTGTCACTTGACATTTTTCCAAGACTAAATGTACATATTAATTTATCAATCTCCCAATTACGACAATTAATTTCCAAGTTACTAATTTATAATCCATCAATTCTTGTCTTTGGTAAACCAAAGTATAAGACATTGGAAAAGCATATTCATATCTCATATCACATATCACATTCAATTTCATACCTCGGAATATGTCAATTGAGTGCCATTAGTCTAATTCACAATTCATGTGTGTATGCTCATATTTTGCATTTGAACATAATTATAATAATCGTGTCACAATTGTACCAATTTTATTCTATATGCTGACACTCATATGACTCATTAGTTAGCTTTCTATATGCTGACACTCATATGACTCAATAGTTAGCTTTTTAAATATCTCAATCAATTGAGAGACGAGATGCCACATTACTAGCCTAAAACCAATTCAAGTAGACTTTTCTCTATGGTAGAAGATCTTTGCTGATTAAATACAAATTATACATTATCTTACAATTCTAACTAATTTCTTTAGCTGGGACTCGTACCTTATGTAGTCTTCCATTAAAGCATTAATCTTTCTAGTTTGTATATTTTTTGGTGATTAAAAATAAATAATTTTTGTTTAGTCCCCCTTATATTAAACAATTAAGTCCATAATCCCCCTGTAAAATGAGGGTGCTAATCATTTATATTATATGTTGGAATACTAAAGTATTTTGTCACATTTTAATAAAATAACTTAATAGAGATTTCTATCGAACAAACTGGTGGAGAAATGATGAAGACTTCATATTTAGTGAACCGATTCACCATAACTAGTACCCAGGCTTTATCATCAACCTTAAAAATCCCATAACAAAAGCTAAAGACAACAACATTTATATTCTCTCTAGAATAAGCAAATGTTGGAATTTTGCATCTTGTTGGTACAATAAACAAATTAATGATAGGCTTTTATGTCTTATTCCATGTTAGGCCACACATGTGATCGTGATAGTAATGTCACCATATGTTCTCTTCATGGGTATCTTACTTATTGCACATCATATGATTCCTATGAAATCCACCCATTTCGTGAACACATATGATGTCTCCTTTCTCAACAAGTAATCCATCATCAAGTGAATAGTGTTTGTTTATGACATCAGACTTTTCTTGTATTGAATGACAATAATTACATCAAGCTTACCTGTTTAACAAATTATATCCTTCATGTAAGCTTCATTTTTAGATAGATTATAATATGTAGCACATTCCTCTCCTAATAAGAGTATCTATTACTTGGTTGCATTTTTCCAATTTGTGCTCCTATGCTAAGTCATATTCGACCAAGATATTCTTTTATCTTACTTACTTAGCCAGCAATTTCTTATGTAGTTTAAAACGTTTTGTTATATTATAAGTTCAAACTATAAACATCAGCCACAATAGTTTTACATGTCATAACCTTAGATAGTGTACCACTATAACCATTTCCTTCTTATGGACATGATATATATGTTCTACTTTATTTTCTTACTTTCAAATGCTACTAGATATTCCTTTTGACACTACTAATAACTTTATTTGATATATCAATGCAAACATTAAATGGAAATTCAAAGTTTGAAAACCTTAAATTTGATTAAGATGTAATAGATTGCTTAGCTTCTCAAATGAATTTACAATATACTCTAATCACCATCATTTTCTCTTACAACAAACTAGTGAAATGAGTAGCTTTTTAAGAATACCTTTGGATGAATTTCTAATAATAATTTGCATTTCTTAAGAAAGTCCACAATTCTAAGACTTTAATAAGGGTTGACCGCTTCATAATAGTCTACAATTTATAAGAATCTATTTGAACTTGGCTTTTACTCAACAAGTGTCCTAGATATTTAATTCCAAAGCTTACAAGTTTACACTTTGTCCATCTTAGCATACAATTTGTTCTTTTATAAGCATTTAAACACATATTGTAAGTGGATAACACGTTTGTTCATAAAGTTGCTATATTCCACAATATCATTAAGATGAACGTTCAAAAATTCATGAAAAAACTCACACCAAATCATTTGTTAGATTATAAAATTTGATAAGGGCATAGGTCAAGTTGAAAGGCATTTCGTAAAATTTATAAGCACAATGCATAGTAATATGTAGTTTATTGCTCATCTCCGTCTACAATTTTAATTTGCTAATAACTTGAACAAAGGTCTAATTTTGAAAACACTAAAGTATTTCTTGATCTATCCCTCAAATCATATACTTGTGGAATATGGTATTTGTTTTTTATGGTTGCTTTATTTAATAAAAAAATCAAAGCACATTCATAATATACCTTCAAGCTTCTTCATAAGAGATCATGAGTATTATGAGGAGCTTTTGAGGGAAACACATGCCTTACTTCTACCAATTCTCCTAATTGTTTTCACAAAACCTTTAATATAGATTCAATCCTATTAGATGCAATATTTTTCAATAGATAATTTTTATATTCATAAAGAATATGTATTTTATTTTTCTTTTTAATAAACTTCTTTATATTTTTATAAAATATTAAAAAATCTATAAAAAATAAAATAAAGATAGTTTGAATGGTTTGAATAAAAGACATTTATACTTCTTTTATATTATAATTGCTCCTTTTGTTATAAATTTTACTTATTTCATTTATGAATTATGGCAAATATATAACTTAATGGTTAAATCAATAGTAGCCAACACACTCCCTAAATCCATGTTTATCTTAGAAGAATTTGCTCTAACTAATCATGTAAAATGATGAATTCCAACACAAAAGATGAATTCCAGATAAAAAGAGAGGAGTGAGATGCTCTTCCTTCTGTTTACGTTGAGTGCCTTCAACTTTTGTTTCAGCCTCCTTGTGGCATTCTCCATAAGGGTTCTTTGGAAATTTCCTACCTTTTAGTCAACTTTGTTTCTTAATTTTTCACCTGATCACCTCTTCTTTTTGTTATGAAAAGTTATTCTTTCTTTTTTCCTTGTCAACTAAGCTCAATGCAGCTTGACTCCAATGATGATTGCCCCTCTTTACCCTCTCTAAAATCTTCATCCCTTATCATCCCTATTGAAAAATAACTCTCTTCTCAACCCCTGATTCACGCCCAATAGATTCAACAGACTCTGTTGCCCTCTTCCACCACCTCAAACCCTCCTATTTCTTCCCCAAATAATACCCTATAGCCTAAGCAACCTCTCACCAGTTCTTCTTCTCCTAATATTCCATGGAACAAAAGTTGGAAATAAGTTATGGGTGAGCCAACTGGTGTCACTCTTTCGTATAACCCACCAAAAGTTATTGATGGTAAGCCAGTAGTGCTTCCAGATATTGAGACTTTGTGGAATGGTGCAAGAATATGGGAATCCTCCCTGGTAGGATTCTCCATGAAACGACGACCTGCTTTTCCTATCATTTAAAAATGGTCAATTAGTCATTAGAAAAATATAGGACTCTCTGATGTTCTTCTTACTGAAGACAATCTAGTCTTATTCACTTTTACCTCTCAAGATAAAACAAATAAGATATTAGAGGAAGATCCTTGGCATGTAGCACAACTTCCTCTATTCTTACAAAAATGGCAACCAGGTATTAAGCTTGAAAACATTAAGGTGCATAACTTTCCATTATGGATTAACTTACATATCATTCTATTAGAGTATTGGACTACCCAAGGACTTAATTCCTTGGCTAGCTTCATTGGTAGACCTTTATGTATGGATGAAACCACTGTAAAGAGGAAGAGAGTTGGCTATTCGCCAATATGTGTCAGTGTGGACAGATCTAAGGAATTTCTAGACTATATCCCAATTATGCGACTTGGCATTGACAATTCCTTGCAAGAAGACATGATTTGCATCTCATATAGTTGGAAACCCTCAGTTATTATGAAAGGAAAAGTGTGGAAACCAACTAGTAAAGTTTTTTCTAAAGGCAATTATGCGGAATTAATGGGTCTTGAAGATGATTTTAGCTACCCAAATGCTCCTCAGTTGAACCTAGATAATACGGTACAAGGAACTGGGGAAAATATCAAAACACCTTCATCAAATGTTAGGGGAACATAATGTGTTCAGGTGGTGAATACAGAGAATGTCATCCAAGAGGAGGCTATGTGTCTAAATAGGTTCAGGTTGGTGATAAGGAGAGGGTTCTCTAGAAGGAGGTAGATTTAACAAATGCTACCCATTCCTTACCCCTTGGTGGTAAAACAAACTCCCTACATGAGGAGGATACTACTTCTTACACTAATTCCTCTAATGAAAAGGTGACTGATGGAAGTGAGCTTGAAAAATGTCAGAGGAGTGGAAGGAGGAAAGGGGCCAGAGATAAAATTATATTATTATGTCAGTCCTAATATGGAATGTTCATGGTATTAACTACCCAAAAAAGCTAAATGTTTTGAGGGATTTTGTTAGGAGGATTAAGCCTCTTACTGTAGTTTTGCTAGAAACTAAAATTTGATATGAGAATATGGACAATGTAAAGATCATTGATTCTTATTGGTCCTTTTTATCCAACCATCGTTATCATCATTATGGCAGAATCATTATTGGTTTTAATGCTAATTTTGTCAAAGTGGAGGAGATATTTTCTAATGAGCAGCTGATACATTTTAAAACCCACTTCATTTTGGAAGGAACTACTATCCACTCTCCTTTTGTTTACGGTTTCAACACTACATTTCAAAGAAGCTCACCATGGACCACTTTAAAAGGCATTCAAAACACCCTATTTGGTCCCCGGATGATAGTAGGTGATTTCAATTCTACAATCTTCAGATCTGAAGCAGAAGGAAATTGTAGCTTAAAGAGTTACAATGAAGATCTAAAACTATGTGTGGAGTGTATAGGTGTAACTGATCTCAAAATGGAAGGTTACTTCTTCACATAGACTAATAAACAAAAGAATTCTTGGCTAATTTGGAAAAAATTAGACAAGGCTCTTGTTAATAAGGAATGGCTTCTCTAATTTGCCAATAGTAAGGTTGTATTCATGGATCCTCTCTTTTTTTATCATACTCCATTTCTAATTGACGGACTCTTCCAAAAGTCCTTTAACCCACATCCCTTTAGATTTAATAACTATCTTGTTAAAGTAGATGGATTCGATGTTGCAGTTCGGAGAGGCTTATCAATTCAAGTTTTGGGCTCTAGGCAATTCGTGTGCTACCAAAAACTTAAAGCAATTAAAGCTGAGGTTGAAGGTGTTGAGAGTTGAAGGTGTTGCAACTCAAATTTTACTCTCTCATAAGCCCAATGATTCGGACCTTCTTTCAAAGGAAAAGTTGGAACTTGATCGCTACCTAAGAGTAGTCCAAAATCATTTCTCTCTTATTTGTCAAAAGGCTCGGATTAATTGGCTTAGGGAAGGGGATAGAGCTTCCAGATTCTTTTTCAATTTCCTGTCTGATAGAAGGAATGTCAATAAAATATGCTCAATTACTAGTATGGAGGGAAAAATCCTCAATGATAAACCAAGTATCTTGGAGGAAGTTGTTAATTTCTATAGAGGGTTTTTGGGTTCGGACATGGGTTCTTTTTCCTCTATGGACTCTCTTAAGGATATTATTATCAACAGAATTTCACCTGAAACTATTAAAGGGTTGGTGGAAAACATTACTGATGATGAGATAAATGATACGGTCTTTGTAATGAATGGAATGACAGCTCCTGGACCGGATGGACTTAATGAATTTTTCTTTCGAAAGACATGGTCTATTATAGGACCAATGGTAAGAGAGGCCATTCATAAGTTTTTTGCTAAAGGGATGCTCCTAAAGGAGTTTAATAAAATATATCTGTGTTTCATTCCCAAAACTCTTAGCCCCTCTGTTTTTGATGATTTCAGGCTAATTGCATACACTAATTTTCTCTACAAAATCATTGTTAAAATCTTAACAAAGTGATTGAAGGAAGTTCTCAATCTCATTATTAGTGAAAATCAGAATGCCTTTATGAAGAATAGAGATATTGGTGATAACATTCTTATTGCTTAGGAAATCCTTAAAGGATATACCAGAAGGAACTCTTTCCCTAACTGTGCCTTTAAAAATAATTTCAACAAAGCTTTTGATTGCATCAATTGTCCTTTCTTATTCAGGATTCTTAAGGAGTTCAATTTTCCTGATTTTTTATTAACTAGATCAAGCTTATGTCACAATTACTACCTATAGTGTACTTATTAATGACACACCTTCTAGAATTTTCAAGGGAAGGGAGGAATCAGACAAGGGGATCACTTGTCTCCTTACTTATTTATCCTATATATGGAAGTGCTTACGCTAATGATCAAGGCCAAAGTCTCTCATAATCTTAAATTCAAGTTCCAATCCAAATGTGGAAGACTTTCACTTACTCATCTTGTTTTGCAGATGATTTTATTCTCTTCTCTAAAGCACATCCAGACTTTGTTAAGCTACTAATGGACACTCTTAATGAGTTCTCCAAGATGTCAGGTCTTAAAGTGAATCTTCACAAAAGTTACTTAGTACTCTCTACTACAGCAGATCCTCTCCAAAATGTTATTTCCTATTTGATTGGTATGGAGGAAATTTCTTCCTCTACAGTATCCTATTTATGCCAAAAGATTATCCTTCAATGATTGTCTACCTCTTATTGAAAAATTCAAAGGATACTCGGCAAATGGACTAATAGATTTTTATTTTATAATGGAAGAGTCCAACTTATTAAGTTTGTTTTATGTTCCCTCCGTCTTTATTGGAGTCCTCACTTCTCTTTGTCAAAGAAACAAGTCAAAACCGTGGAAAAGATGATGAGGGAATTCTTATGAGGTAAAGCAAATGGAGGTTCTAGTTTTCCTAAAGTTAAATGAACTGATCTGTGTAAACAAAAGGAGTAGGGGGTTTTAGGAATCATTTTTGTAAAAGTTGCTAATAATGTCTTTTTGATTAAGAGACTTTGGAGAATGATCTAGGATAAACATTCATTATAGATGAAATGGCTTCATAATTACTTTCTGAAAGGGAATAACATATGGTCCCTTTCTATAAGGCCATCCTATTATTGGTTCCTTAATCAAATTTTAAACAAAAGGGATGAAGTTGCTAATGATGTTTTATTTAAAACTGAGAGTGGACAGAATGCTTTCCTATGGCACGATAATTGGACTGGTTCAGGTCCTCTTTCCTCAAACCTCATTGTTATTTTTGCTTTTCCAAGGTTAGATCATAAATCTAAGGTGGTTGTTCTTATCAATCAAAATGGATGGCTTCAATTTCCATATACAATCCATCATCTTAAACCTTCTTACCTTCCTGATTCTAACTCTTAGGATTGTTATCTGTAGATGGGGTCTCCTATTGAGAGCTTCTCTAACAAAACCTACATGAAATGGTTCTATAACTCTAATTAAGATGATCCTTAGGGCAAGGTTATCTGGTGTAATATTCTCAGACCAAGTTCTACTTTCCTTCCATGGCTGGTGGTAAAGAATAGAATAACAACAATGGACAGACTTCAATTTATCCCGAATTTGGATCAAATCTGCTGTTTGTGTAAGAGAGGAACT
Source organism: Erythroxylum suave (assembly GCA_027563595.1). Classification (NCBI taxonomy): domain Eukaryota; kingdom Viridiplantae; phylum Streptophyta; class Magnoliopsida; order Malpighiales; family Erythroxylaceae; genus Erythroxylum; species Erythroxylum suave. Next base: position 8,524,227 of record JAOSBN010000003.1, read on the forward strand.
GAAACTAGGGACCATCTATTCTTTATATGCCCTTTTTCTAATGTTATCTGGAATAGGATCAAAAATTTCCTCTCTTGGCATGGGTCTAATTCACTCATCGAGATAGCTAAGTTCCTATTAGAAGCATAAGCTTCCACTCCACTCTAGAAGAGGAAGGTGCTATTTTTTCCATATCTACTCAAGAGATATGAAAAGAAAGAAATCAATGAAAGTTCCAAAACATGGAACGATCAGCAGATTTAGTGCTAAAATGTATTATTTAGAAGGGTAGAGAAGAATAGTCATGCTGGGAAATGGAACAAGATCATTCGAGACAAAGGAATAGGAGTTAGATCTTATATGAGAAAGTCTGTTACTACAAGTCGCTGGGCGAGCTCCTCCATGCCCTTTACAAAAACAAGGAAAGATGGGTGAAGTAGCCATCATCTGATGAAGTTCTAGACACAACGAGTGGGGAGGTTCTTACTAGAATGGCATTGTAGAGGTTCTTACCACTACTGCAACCTGGAACATTCCTGAAATGCTCTGAGGATGGGTGGGGTTCCTTTACTTCTTTGGAACAAAGCAAGAGTTGGATGTCGTTTTTATGTGTTGTTTTGCTCAGTGTGACCAAACGGCATCATGCCTTCACCATTTCTGATGTAGTAACTCTAACGAGCTATTGCTATTGGAGAGTGATGCTACTCTCCAATCGTCATTGTTCCTTCCTCATTATTTGTTAATTTTATTTTAATTTTTCAAAAAAATCAAAGCATATTCATAATGTTCCATCGAGCTTCGTTAGAAGAGACTATAAGTATTATGAGGAGCTTTTAAGGGAAACACATGCCTTACTTCTGCCAATTCTCCTAACTGATTTCATAAAACCTTTAATATAGATTCAATCCTATTATATGCGATATTTTTCAGATAAATATTTTTTTATATCAATAAAGAATATGTATTTTATTTTTCTCTTTAATAAACTTCTTTATATTTTTAAAGATATTTTGACTGGTTTGAATAAAAAAACATTTATACTTATTTATATTATAATTACTCTTTTTGTTATAAATTTTGCTTATTTCATTTATGAATTATGACAAATATATGGCTTCATGGCTAAATCAGTAGTAGCCAACACACTCCCTATATCCTTTTTTATCTTTAGAAGAATTTGCTCCAACTAATCACCTTAAATGAATAATACTTTTTCTTAAAATTGAAGAGAAATATTCAAATACATGTTATACTTTTTAATAATGTATATTTGTAACAATGAAATACTATTCTTCCTCCCTCAAGTGATCACTAAAGGGGTAGTTTTGTCTATCTTTCAATCCAAAGATGAGTGAGGAAGGAGAGAGGGAGGCTCTAAAAAGAAAACGAGATTAAAATGAAGAACATGAAGTTTATGATATATTGTCTCGAAGAGCTAACCAAGCAAAGAGGCCTCTCTATCTTAATCTCGATAGAGCATTATCGTGTATCAATATAAAGGAAATTTTGATTAGTTATAGTGTGACAATTCTAAGGAAGGCATTCGATATATGACTCATGTAAAGGGAAGAACACTAGGCTCTAACTAAATTATATAATAAATTTTCCTATTTGGTAGTAATTTTATTGGAAAATCAAATAAGCAAGGTATGTGCTCTCCCTAGACTTTAAGCCTTTTTCTACCTCCATTTATGAGATAATATGAGAGATAAGTGTTGACATGTCATTGCCTTACATTAATAAAGGAAGTCTATGCCAAAGATTATATTGAAATCATTTAATGTTATAATTTATCTTTTGAGCTCAACCTTCTACATTTATAAGTACGTTGTAAGTCATTCCAACAACATCCTCTGCTTTTGTATTCACCATTTTCAACTAGGCTATGCTCTTGCTTACATTCAATCTAAATTTGACAAATTAATATATCCATAATGAACATTTTAATGGTATCTTTTTTTCAAACGCCTCCTGTTTGTTTTCATACGTTAGTATTTTTAAAACACATGATTAATGTTTTAATAAAACGAAAAATGACATCGTTTTGGTTTACTAACGAAATAATTTTCATTGGTAAATTTTGCAAATAAATTTTAGAGTAAACGTAATTGTTTGCTTCAGCTTCAACATTTTTAATAAAACAAAAATAATGCTGTTTGGTTTAACACCAAACAACGTCATTTTTGTTTAACCTAAAACTACTACAATCCCTACTTCCTCCTCCTCCATCACATTTGCCTCTTTTCCTCCTTTTTGTCATCAACGTCATCGTTGTCCCACCGCATGTCCTCACAGTCCCACCATGTGTCCTCACCGTCCCACCGTCCTTGGCATCCTAGCATCATCATCTCTGTCAATACCAAAGCCCCCTCCTTTATCTCTCGTGCCACCGCGTCCTTGCCGCCATCCTTATCGCATCTATTTAAGGTATGGAATCCATTGGATCTTCTCTCTTGGCATACATTACAATGTGTGAGGATTCAATTAATTCTTGAACTTATAATAGATGATGTCATATAATTTATCTGGAGATCTATTGTGAATTTTGTGAGTTTTGATATTATGGCTGGCCAAATGCTTAATAACCCTTCAGCAAGTTTAAAATAGTGAAGCAAACAAAGAGAATCTTTGCTTTCAAAAGGAAATGTGTTGTAGATGATGAAGTATATAAGTTTCAAATAGGCCCACTTTATCAAAGAAGCAAAGTACCCTAACTTGCTAGCTAATATGGTGCTCATGAAGAAACCAAGTGGGAAATAGTTAATATATTGATTGTGTATATCTAGATAGGGTGTCATTGACACTTTGGACGTATAAAAATGGGATTGAAAATTGAATAAATATTCATCGTACCCTATTGAAAAAAGATAGAACAAACACAAAGAAAAGAAATTAAAGAGGTCCTAAACCAAAGAAATAGTACAAAGGTTAATTTTTAAAATAAAAATACCTTAAACACCCAATTTTACATGCCTAAGAGATTAGTTAGGTCTAAAAAGAGTTTTACAAGTTTAGAGAGAATTGAAATGAATTTAGGGGTAATGTAAATAAAATATGCTAAAAATTATAAACAAAAATATTCAGTTGAATGTCTAGGAGTTTGATTTTATATGAGGCTTAAAATAAAATATATAGATTGATGTCTTAGGGCTAAAATTAAAATCGAAGCAAATAGTTGAATATTTAGGAGTTTATGATATTACCTAGCTTAAAATCAAAATATGCAGTTACTTATGAGTTTATCCTCTTACCTAAGATTTGAAATAAAGATTACAAGATTGACTTTTAATCAATCTTTGTTTGCAATCAATCTAGCACCAATTAAAGAAAGAAATAGAAACTCATCTGCTTCAAAGAATCATGATCAAAGTTGTCATTCTTCAAAGATTGAAGAAGACTCCTAATACAAATCTAAGAAGAGAACCTGAAATATTTGGAGAAATCCACTTAGGAATAATTGAGGAGCATGGTAATTTGAGAGGGGAGCTATCTTAATCACCTAAGAGCCGATGGAAAAATATGGCAATGGTAGATTATGCAAGAGCTAAATAAGCTACAAATGAATTTTAAAGACACAGTAAACATGACTTGATGAAAAATACATGCTTAAGGAAAGCCACATGTAGTCTGTAGCTTTAATTAATCTTTTAATTTATTCATTGTAGTAAAACATTTTAATGTAGTTCTCTACCTATTTAGAAATAAAATTAATTTATTTATTCATTGTAATAAAACATTTTTACGCCAATTGTAGTCCTTTTTAAACGGTGGTGCATTCCCACTAGTTAACTAATTAGCATCATATGTGTGTGTTTTAGCTTAAATAATATATTTTCTCTGTATTTCATTATATATTAAAACTCATATTGCCTTATTTTCTGATCTGCCTGCTTTAATATATTAAAAATATAACAAAAATATTTAATAAGTGTATTATATTAAATACAAAATATTATTTTTTCGCATGCCCTATTTTGTGTTGAAGAGCATCACTCATCATTTTTCTTTGTAATCTGTAGTTGTATGTTCATCCAGGTAAGTCATTCAACCAATTTCTACCATATATGTTGCTTTAGTAATACGATTATGATGCGTTTAGGTTTTGTGTGAATGTAAAGGAGGTCTTGATTTTATGTTGTTGTTTAAAATATTCTTATAATCATTTATGAGTTTTTATGTTCTTCTTTAATAGTCTAAGTATTTATGTTTAGGTTTTGTTTGAATCATTGATGAGTAAATGTATGATTACAAAAGTATTTACTATATGTGGAATGAGTTTGAGATCTTACAGATGATTTGAGGCATAATAAACCCCTAGGATGGTATATAGGCTGGAAACCCATGATGCAACTCCCATGAGGTTTATCGATGAAAAATTCTATGAGCTTAGGAATCACAATGAGAACTTGCTTTCTTGATTCACAAGCGTAAACTATGCCACATACCAAAGTATTAAAGTCAATTGTAGATGATTAACTCAATTGATTAATACTTAGGGGATGTTGTGTAAAGTAAAGGTTAAATGTTCTGTAAACCTAAGGCATATAAAGGATACTAACTATGAAATCACTTTTTTAAATTAACAATTTTGCAAAAATGAATAATGATGATAGATTTTGGATGTATATATGATTAACACCTGATGCTTTCATTAATCTGTAGTTTGTTGAGGGAGTTGAAGCTTTATTTATTATGCATGTTCTCAACTTGCATATATGGATCAAAGATCATATGTCCATTTAAAAATTGCAAACATATTTGTTTCCTTCCTATTAATAAAGTGAATGGCCATTTGCTGAAAAAAGGGTTTGTTCCAAATTATTTAGAGTGGACAAGACATGGAGAGCCATTGATTTGTAGCACCTCAAAGGGTAATAAAGTAAACTCGTCAATAAATGTGGATGAGTTTGAAGGGGGATCGGATTTAGAATAAATAATGTGGGTGCAACTGAAAATCCTTACAATATGAAAAAAAACTTATTAGGAGTCTTGGTTTGCTTGTTGAAAAAATTGATTGTTGCATATTATGATGTATATTGTATTGGGGAGATGATGTGGAATTACAAGAGTGCAAATTTTGTCGTTAATCTAGGTTCAACCTTAAAAAACATTCTATGAAACAGAAATTAGTACCCTGGAAGCGGATGTATTATTTCTTGCTAACTCTAAGACTTCAAAGACTATATGCTTCTGATGTTACTACATCTCACATAAGATGGTATAATGAACTCAAATAGGAAAATAGAATAATGAGTCATCTATAGGATGCAATGGCATATAAACATTTCAATAACACCCATTATAAGCTTGTAGTTGAAAGTCAAAATGTTAGGTTGGGATTGTCGACGGATGGATTCCAATCTTTTGGTCATTCCGGCCATCAATATTCATCATGGTCAATCATAATTACTCATTATAATTTGCCTTTATGGACGTGTATGAATGAGACATATATGTTTTTGACAGTAATTGTGTCAGGGCCTACAAATCTAAAGCATAAAATTGACATATTCTTACAACCATTGGTATCTAAATTGCAGCATCTTTCGGAATATGGTGTAGAGATATATGACGTGTCTTTGAAACAAAATTTTATGTTGAGAACAGCTTTGATGTGGACTATTAGTGATTTTTCAACATATACTATGTTGTCTGGATAGAGAACAACAGAGAAATTAGGTTGTCCTTACTATAGCAATGATTCTGATGCATTTTATCTTCCAAACGGGGGCAAAATATGTTGGTTTGACAATCACAGGATATTTCTTCCTGCAGATTATCCATTTAGACTCAATAAACAAAAACTCATTAAGAATATAATTGTACAAACACCTCCTCCCCCTCATAAAGCTGGCGAAGAGATATTGCAAGAGATTTATCAATTAGAGTTGCTAAAAGTTACAGAACTTGAAGCTAATGAAGTTAATACAATCATTAATAAAAACTTTGGTTGGAGAAAACGAAGCATCTTTTGGGATTTGCCATATTGGAAAACTAAGTTGATACGTCATAATCTAGATATGATATAAATTGAAAAATATTTTTGACAATTTGTTCAATATCATAATGAACATTCAAGGGAGGACAAAAGATAAAAATACAATTGATTTGAAACTTTTTCGTAGAAGGAATGAGTTAGAAAAAGATCTTCGCACTGGTAAATATCCAAAATCATATTACACTTTGGACAAAAAACAAAAAGAAATATTTTGCGAATGGTCGAAAAGACTAAAGTTTCTCGATGGTTACATTTTAAACTTGGCAAGGTGTGTGTATGTAACATCCCATTACCTTTAGGAGGTTAAAATTGAGTGATTAATGAGACTTTAGAAAGGCATTTTCATGCTTATGCATAAAATGGTATACACATACACATGAATAGTGATTTTCTCTGCACATGAAGATAATTGTACATGCATTCATGAATAATTCCGGGTATATCTGGGCTGAGTTGTGATTTTTGAGAAAATTGTGAATTTGGAATTTATTTATATTGAAAATATTATTGGTCAGTAGAATTGTGAGATCTATGAATTTTGGTGAACTTGAGATTTATTTTGTAATTTATAGAGTATTATGGAAAATAGGAAAAAGAAGAGAAAAAATCAAGTTGGGAGTTAGTTTCAAAAGAAACTAAGTCAGAACTTAGACCTTAGGAAAGCGACAAGTGTAAAGTTGCCTTTATTATGTGTCAGAAGTAAGTTTGAGTAATTTGAGAGTTAAAAAGGGTTTGTTCTTTTTCTAAGTTCTTTCCTTGTTATCATCTTCTCCAAATTTCTTTCCATACACAGAGTTTTCCATCAAACTCCTTTTGAAGGTTAACTTTGATTTTTCATATCCCTCACCACTTCCTCTACTGCTAAAGTATTTCTACCTTAAGAAAAAACAGAAGTTGGTTAGTGTTCACAGAGGTTTACGTAATTTTGTATGGAATCAGGGTTTGAAGATAGTTGAAGCTTTTGGGAGTCTTCAACAAGGAAGTAGTGAATAAAATTGTTAGAGTTGTGGATTTTTGAAATAAAAATGATGAATTTATTTTAAGTGCATGATCATGGCATTTACGTATATTTATATTTTTGAACACTGTATTAAGGGAATGAAAATTTGGGGATATGGTGTTATTTGGGTTTTAATGGATTATTAGTGATCAGTTATTGTAGAAATGGCTCTTGGAGTTGAAATAGCAATGAAATGATGTATAGGATTAGTGTAGAGAGTTAGATATGGAAATGTGATATGTTCTATCTCTTCACTGAGCATGTATGAATACATAGGTGTTTATACGAGAGTTGATGAAGACTTAGAGATGTTTAAGAAAAAGGTTTTTGAGTTGAGGAGTATAGACGTATCGTCTGTAGTTGACTTTTCTTCATCTTAAGTTGACCACCTCAATCGTCTGCTTATTGTATTCGTCTATCATCTGTATAGACGCATCGTTTGTGGTTGACTTTTCTTCGTCTTAAGTTGACCACCTCAATCGTTTGCTTATTGTATTCGTCTATCGCTTGTAGAGACGCATCGTCTGTGGTTGATTTTTCTTCTTCTTAAGTTGGCCACCATAATCGTCTGCTTATTGTATTCGTCTATCGTCTGTAGAGATGCATCGTCTGTGGTTGACTTTTTTTGGTCTTAAGTTGACCACCTCAATCGTCTGCTTATTGTATTCGTCTATCGTCTGTAGAGACGCATCATCTGTGGTTGACTTTTTTGTCTTAAGTTGACCATCTCAATCGTCTGCTTATTATATTCGTCTATCGTCTGTGTTTTGCACATCGTCTATGTTTTGCGCATCGTCTGTGTTTTCCACTTCGTCTGTCTTTTTCCATTTCGTTTGCCTTTTTGCTTAGACTACTTTCTAACGAATTTCGTCTGCCTTTCTGCTTCACCTACCTTCTGACGAATTTCGTCTAACTTTTTATTTCGTCTGCCTTATTGCTTCGTCTACTTCTAGCATTCGTCTGCTTATTACTTCTTCTGCTTATTGCATTCGTCTACTTTCTACCCAAGTGACCGAGACTTCTTCTTTTGAATACTGTTCATTTTGTATCGTCTGGTCCATTTTTGACCCTTCAGATGATAGAATTCGTTCCTAAGGTCTTTAAGAAACTTATAGACCTATAAGTCCTCTCTCAAACCAGCTAACAAGGATCTTGATCCGATACCTATAACAAAAGTTATACTAGTTTCCCCAATAGAAAAAGGTTCAATATGATTGAGGACAAAACTAAATTGAATGATTTTAGTGTTATTAGAAGGATAAGGCATAGAGGAACATTTTTTCTAGAAGGAAGTACTGTCAAATTTCTTTATTTCCATTGTCTTAATGATCAAGAACAGTAGACCCGAAAGAGTGTCGTGGAAAAATCTAAAAGTAAGCCAATGGGAAATGAATTGTGATTTTAATGGTTTTAGTGAGGCATAAACCTAAGTATGAATTGTACTTAGATGAGTTTTGATATAAGAGAGATTTTTGTGAAGAAACTGATGGAAGGATACCCGGAATTGCTATGAACATGCATTGTACATAATTCATTTCATACATGTGCATTGTTAAACAATTATAATTGTGCATATTGTGATAATTGTATATATTATTTGTTATAGAGGGGCAACTGGAACGTCAACTCCCAGACGTTGCTGGATCTTCCAGGCATTAGCTTCGGGAACAATTAGTGAGTAACCTAGACGGTCTCACTTAATTACTGGTTATTTAAATTATGTTTGAAATGATTGAATAAATGTGACTTGAATGTTGATTCCGATAATGAAGGTCTGATGACTGTGATATTGGATTGAGATGTTGAAGTGCTACTTGTGTGTGAATGTGAAGAAATAAATGTTACTCCAAAATTTTGTTGAATGTTGGACTAAGGTTCAAAGATGATTGTGTTTTGACTGGGAATGTGACTGATTACAAACAATGATTAAATGAATATGTGATATGCAATTCATTTCATGAATGCATAAAAGATAAAGGCAGTTGTGACCAAAGTTGTCAGTAAAGAGCTTAAAGCTCAGAATGTGATAAGAGCCATTGGCTCAGTTGTGCGTGTACCCGGTATCCACTAAGGGATATGGGAAATTAATCGATATAGCTCGGTATCCACAAGGGATATGAGCTAGTAAAAAGGCACTTAGTTACAACAAAGTAACAAATGAAACTGAATCACGTGCATTGCATTTATATTTGATATGTGTATTTTACTTGGATAAAATGACCATTATGATTGTTCTGAAAGTGAAAGGTGTTGTTTTATAAATATGTAAAGATGTGAAAAAACATATTACTTATATTGATGTAATGCATGAATTGAGTGAACCATCAATGATGGTTACCTCATTGAGTTCGCAAAACTCACTAAAATTGCAACGTTATCTTCTCAGGATCGAGAGACGACTCTAGCTACTGAGAGGCTTTACCAGCCATGCAGATTGTGTTTTGGCAAGAGAAGTCATGGCTCAAAGGTCGGTCAGCTAGGATTTTTGGACAGATTAGATAGATTTTGTATATTTTCATCTTTCACGTAGTACTTTTGTACTAGGTTTTGATCATTCACATATAGTAAGTGTTGAAAGATACAATGTAGACTTTCTGTTTTGTGAAATAAAATGAGGACAAAGTTAGTTTTAAAATATTATGATTTTCTTATGATGCTTTTTAAGTGAGTAATAATATGATGCCATGTGAAGTTAATGTAGTGATCGATCGTATCTCACTCTTATCGTAGGATATGTACCGGAATGACCTCCGGGCGTCCCGATGTGTACCCCATGATAAGAGGGCACTACAGTGGACATAAGGAATTATAAATTATTTGGAATGAAAAATCATAATTGTCGTGTGTTTATGCAGTGGCTAATTCTAATTGTATTTCGAGAGTTGCTTTCAAATAAGGTTTGAGAAGTTATAAAAGAATTAAGTTTTGTTTTTCAAAAGCTTAACATCATCTAAAATAAAGTTGGTTAAAAGGAAAAACTAGAACGGAAAATTCAAGTAATTTATCGACGGACCACTAAAATCCGTTGGTAAAATGCAGAAAATTTATCGACGGACAACTAAGATCAGCCGGTAAAATTAATGGTGAATTTACCGACAGAGTAGCCTTGTTCGTCACTAAATTTACCGACCGAGGCAAACCTTTTATCATTAAATTTACTGATAACACAAAATTATTGTCTCTAATTATAGCGATGAAATAGAAAATATTCTTCAGTAACTTAGCGACGAAAAATTTGAACTCTATCTCCAATTACAATCATCTCTTCGACAACTCATATCGTCGGTAAATTCCATTACTAACGTATCTTGCTGATTGAAAACTTGCACATTCTGTCAGTAATTTTTATCGCTAAACCTCTTTTTTCTTATAGTGCCTTGTACTAAACTAAATCCGAACATATAGATTTGGATAAAGAAAAGAATATTTAATCTGAAATCAACATCCTAACAAAATTTTGTTGCATATTCGAGCATAAAAGAATCTTGTCATTATAGGGAATTATTGGATCATTGTTTTTGCTTTCATTTTTAGTAAATGCAAGCAATTCAGTCATTTTTTTGACATCAAAAAGACCCATAACTCACTCTTAAAAATAAATAAGTTCATTAAATCACTCATTTAATTATTAGTTCAAGAATTAAAACCAACATTTCAAAAATTTGATCGGAAGTTAAACCGAGAAGAAATTTAAGATTTAAAAGATTCAATCGATATTAGACCGCTATAAACTTAGTTAAAGATTGAATAAAATTAAATATTTTAAAATATAATTAAAAGAAATTGTCCTTAGTTATCAAAAAAATTAATTTAATTAAAAAATTATTAAATAAAAATTAGTTGATTTTCAATTTATAAAAACCGATTGATTAATTAATAAATTGATCATTTTTAACAATACAATTATCAAACTAAATCAAACGACAAAAATTAAAAATTAAACTAAAAAATTAATCAATTCAAAATTTTAACGATTAAACTGATTAACCAAACCGGTCAAATTTTCTAAACATTGACTAAAACTAATACAAAATTATTTACTAATTTAATTAACAAATATTAATTTGAATAATATTTTTACGGTTGTCATCTGATCAAATATAGCCTGAATTGAACAATTGACCAAATGTAGTTGAACACCTTTCCGAAAATTTATTAAAATTTCTATTAGCTCAGAAGTGGAAACAACAACCCAATATATATTCGAAGTTCATAATGAATTAACAACAGTAATCTTACTCACAAGCTCCTCAAAAAATCCGCAATTGTGGGTAAGGCAAAAGATTTATGTTATGTTTATGATTTTCCATCCCCTGCATATAATAATCAACTAAAAAATTATAAACTTCAAATTTTCAGGAGAAACCCAGAAATCTGTTATTTCCACATAGTCAGCTCTCATTGACAATATCCTCCAAAAATATCCACACATATCTGGAAACATGAACTAACAAGAAAATATTCTTTCCCAGACGAACTTAATTTATCTGGGGACATCGGAACTTGCAGTTTGGTACAGCCTTAAAAGAAACAAATGGCTAATGGGAACACGAAATGCCTCAGCCGATTAACCACCCAAGTTAAACGCTAGCTCCTCATTTATTCCACGAATATTCGACATAGCAGTAACTTCCCTGCATTGTACGTGGAAAATTCATTATTGCTAAGAAAGTGTCACAATTTAATGAACTTATGAGATTGAATCAACAGAGACCTAGATAACAAGAGATCAAGCGCGGTTCACATCCAAAAAATGTCTTAGTTGTCAATATTGCTATCTGAATCAACCTAGATTCATTAAGGTTTTGACCAACCAAAACCTAACCCTTTCAGTTTGCAAGGGACCAACTGGGTAGGCTTCCCTTAGTGAGTCATAGTTATCAGAAATCGATCCAGAGTCTTAAAGGCACCTAATAGAAACAATTCAAACCCATTACATTTATCCAGGCATACCACTCAACTACTAACACGAGTGTGAAATCGTATTAGATTTATAGCCTAATTTGAGATATACAGAGCCAAAAGATGTAACCTGTATGAATTTTAAGCAGCAGCTTCCAGCAGCTCTTTCTCTGCCCGCTCCTTTATCCTTCTTTCAAGCTCTGGTCTAAAGTGTCTTATAAGACCCTGCACGGGCCAAGCTGCAGCATCACCCAATGCACAGATAGTGTGTCCTTCAATCTGCTTGGTCACCTCTTGAAGCATATCTATCTCTTCCAATTTTGCATTGCCAACCTTCAATCTTTCCATGATCGTCCAAAGCCATCCAGTCCCCTCCCTGCAAGGTGTGCATTGACCACAGCTCTCATGCTTGTAGAAATAAGAAAGTCTAGCAATTGCATCCACAACATCAGTAGATTTATCCATCACAATCACGGCTGCAGTCCCCAACCCTGAGTTTACAGCCTTAAGTGCATCATAATCCATCAGCACATCATCACATATGTGCTTCGGTAACAGTGGAACAGAAGAACCCCCTGGTATCACAGCAAGTAAATTGTCCCATCCACCTCGAATGCCCCCACAGTGTCGTTCAATCAACTCTTTTAATGATATACTCATCTCCTCTTCAACTGTGCAGGGTTTATTCACATGACCTGAGACACAAAACAACTTCGTCCCAGAATTGTTTTTCCTACCAAAACTAGCAAACCACTCTGGTCCACGCCTTAAAATGGTGGGAGAAACAGCCACTGTTTCCACATTTGTAACAGTGGTAGGACAGCCATATAACCCAGCATTAGCAGGGAAAGGAGGCTTCAATCTTGGTTTTCCTTGCTTTCCTTCAAGGCTTTCCAGAAGCGCTGTCTCTTCACCACAAATATAAGCCCCAGCCCCATAATGGATATGGACATCAAAATCATAACCAGAGCCACAAGCATTCTTTCCCAGCAATCCAGCTTCATATGCTTCTTTTCTTGCTCTTTCCAAGTTTTTGCGTTCATTTACATATTCACCCCTAATATAGATATAAGCAGCACAAGCTCTCATTCCTACACCAGCTATCAAGCAGCCCTCCAAGAGTTTATGCGGATCATGTCTCATAATTTCCCTGTCTTTGCATGTTCCAGGTTCACTTTCATCAGCGTTGACAACAAGATAGGAAGGACGGCCATCAGATACTTTTGGCATGAAAGACCACTTGAGACCTGAGGGGAAACCAGCACCACCACGTCCACGAAGACCAGATTTCTTCATTTCATTGACAATCCAATCAGCACCTTTAAGTACCAAATCTTTGGTTCTGTACCAGTCACCCCTTTTCATCGCACCTTTGAGAAAAGGGTCATGCAGTCCATACAAGTTGGTAAAAATACGGTCCTCATCTTTTAGGCCACCAAAATGGGTTTTCTCTGGAGGTGGGGGAGGAGGTGGGGCCTGGGGCTGGGAAGTGCTTGCATTTTTTGCAGCTTCGGTGCTGAATGACCTTAATGTAAGGCCCCATCTCTCACTATAATGCTGAAGCAAGGCTTTTCTCTGAAGAGAAAGGATGCCCCTAATGGTTGCCTACAAAAAAAGAATCACATTTCTTACACAAGTTAGCAACGGCAACTCAAATCTAAAATACTCAATACCCAACAATTTCCAAAACATTCTACCTTCACAATTCAAAACAGTATTTAAAATACATCCAAAACCATTTATGTAAACAACAAGAGAGTAATGCGCCAGTTCTACCAATTAAACGCGAGGAATAAAAATAAAGGTTAATTGGCAATGCCATTCCTTGACTGCTCACGAGTAAAATATATCGGTCTAAAACTAGGTTGCTGAGATCGTAATAAAATTTCGAAAAGGTAAAATAACAGAAATGCAACCACCGTATCACGGAACTAATATTGCGAATTTCAAAGCATCAGGAGTTCTTATTTTAGCCTACAAATTAAGTAGCTTAATTTTATTATCAATACCAATAAACTGAAAACGAAACACAGCTCCAGTTCATCTGAATGATATTTGCCATATCAAGGGTATCATTTCTGTTTACCAACACGCTCTTCCTTTTCGTTTTTCACATTTTAGTTTCTACAAATTCCAACAGAACAATCACCGAACTGGATCGAACCCAGATATAAAAAGACGGAACTCACCAAACCATTACAGTTCATTACTCAAAAAAACGATTAATTTACACGAATAACAACTCGCAGAACCCAGCATGAAGAGAAACCCTAACAGAGCCACATAGAAGCTAATGGAGAGAAGACATTAACGTACCATGAATAGAAAACCTGTTAGATCAGCTTGGACGAGCCGGAAAATTCAACAAAATTAAGACACCAACGAATCGAGAAGGAACCAAGCCAGCAGTTGAGAAACTAAGGATTTAATGTTGGCCTCCTGCCGTTCAGTAGATGTCGACGGAACTGTTGATTCCTTTCATTGCTTTCACTATGCGCTTGTGATTACCATAAGAGACACGTAGAGATGTTGCATCCAACGGTCCTGAATCGTTGACGTCAGGGTCCGCTTAACTTTTTGGACTCTGTTTGTTTTCCTATTGTTGATTTACATAAAAAGCCTTGGCACAAGCCCACAACGTATTTGTGATAGACCCCAACACCTTTGAGAACCCAATCGAAGGTACACTAGTCACAAGTGTAATCCCCTTTTCTTTCAAGTTTAATGATGATTTATATTTCGGTACGGTTACATTTTAATTTTTATAGTTTTGTTACAATTTAAGTTTGATCGTTATTTTTTGTAGTGATTTATAAAGAAATAAATATTATTTATTTAATCATTACATTAGTTATCTATAAAATTTTAAAGACCAAAAAATTACCTTTAAAAAATTATTACATATTCTTAGGTTAATTATTGTATACCTTATGTAAATTTGTTGTTTATACAATTTATTAATAATTTAACATCCATTGATCTTTAAATGAGAGTAAATAATACTTTAAAATGTTAATATCCATTTGATCTTTAAATAGGAGTAGATAATACTTTAAAATGTTATAAATTGTATTGTTATTTATGTCGAAATTATAAAATTATTCAATTTTTTAATTTTAACTATAGTAAAATTTTTAATCTTTTTTGTTAAGTTGCTGAGCATTGGTAGTATATATGTCATCAATAGACATCTTTCCAATTTACCTATAATTACATAAAAGTGTTAAGAATCATTAGTCTCACATGTAGTATTTCTCTTATACACATAATTATATGTTTTAAAAGGATCGTATATGTTGTTAGTCCTTGTGACAGTTAAGAAGGGAGTTAATTGGGAATTAATAATTTTAAAAAAATAATACTAACTTAATGTGTTAATAAACACAATCTATAAAAGAGAAAAATATGATATGAAATAATAAATTAAACTAATACACTTAAATACGAATGTAAAAATGGTGAGACAAAGATAAGTGTAAACTGATTTATAGTAGTTTGCTAAACAACCATTGTTTATGTTCATTTTAAAGACTCTTATCGAAATTTCACTATGATTTTTTTAAGGGGGGAGAATTGTTGGACCCCGAACTTTTCTTAGAAGACTAGAACTAATAAGTGAGAAACGTGAAGAGGTTTATATTTTTGCTTTGGTGCTTTTAGTGGTAAGAGATTTCGAAACGAGAAGAATTAAGGTGAAAGTTAGAAGTAGAATGAAAACAAAAATGAAATTAAATTTGTATAGAAAGTTGATGAATTTATTCCAGTGCATGATCATAGCATTCACGTATATTTATATTCTTGAACACTGTATTAAGGGGATGAAAATTTGAGGATATGGTGTTATTTGGGTTTTGATGGATTATTAGTGATCAGGTGTTGTGGAAATGATTTTTGGAGTTGAAACAGCAATGAAATGATGTATAAGATTAGTATAAAGAGTTAGATATGGAAAGGTGATATGCTCTATTTCTTCACTGAGCATGTATGAATACATAGGTGTTTATACGAGAGTTGATGAAGACTTAGAGATGTTCAAGAAAAAGTTTTTGAGTTGAGGAGTATATCCGCATCGTCTGTGTTTTATCGTTTGTAGTTGACCTTTCTCTGTCTTAAGTTGACTACCTATCGTCTGTGTTTTATCATTTGTGGTTGACTTTTCTTCGTCTTAAGTTGACCACCTATCGTCTGTGGTTGACTTTTCTTCATCTTAAGTTGACCACCTATCATCTGTGGTTGACTTTTCTTTATCTTAAGTTGACCACCTATCGTTTGTGTTTTATCGTTTGTGGTTGACTTTTCTTCGACTTAAGTTGACCACCTATCGTCTGTGTTTTGGATTCGTCTATTGTCTGTGATGAAGTTATAACACAGACGCAAGGAATCGTCTGTGTTTAACCTATCGTCTGTGTTTCGCTTCGTCTATATTTGACTTTGTTATCATCTGTGTTTAACCTCCTATCATCTGTGTTTCGTTTCGTCTGTGTTTGACTTTGTTATCGTCTGTGTTTGACCTCCTATCGTCTGTGTTTCGCTTCGTCTGTTTTTGACTTTGTTATCGCCTTTGTCTGACCTCCTATTGTCTGTGTTTCGCTTCGTCTGTGTTTGACTTCGCTTCCGTCTATGTTTAACTTATCATCTATGTTTGACCTCTTATCGTCTGTGTTTGACCTCCTATCATCTATCTTTTGCGTATCGTCTATGTTTTAACGATTCGTCTATGGTTTGGCGTTTCGTCTATATTTGACCTCTTATCGTTTGTGCTTGGCCTTTCGTCTATGTTTTGTTTTCGTCTATGTTTTGTTTCCGTCTGTGTTTTGCTTTCGTTTGAGTTTTCCATTTCGTTTGTCTTTTGCTTCGTCTACCTTCTGACAAATTTCGTCTGCCCTTCTGCTTCGTCTATTTTCTAACGAAATTCGTCTGCTTCGGGCATTCATCTACTTTCTGCCTAAGTGACTGAAACTTCTTCTTCGATGTACTGTTCATTTTGAATCTTCTGGTCCATCTTTGGCCCTCCAGATGGTAGAATTTGTTCTTAAGGTCTTCATGAAAGTTGTAGACCTATAAGTCCTCTTTGAAATCGTCCTAAGATGATCTAAATCCAACATGATTGAGGACCAAATCTTGTTTGATTCTTTCTGCCATAATTTTGTTATCCGGCCTTCAAATGAAGTGATTCTTGAACCCTTGGATTTTCCTAACACTTTTCTTTTTACGTCTCCATGAAAGATTATAGTTTCTAGTGCTGATTTAAACAAAAAAGATGGATGGAATCAAAGTAAGTGTATCAGTAGGAAAAGTAGGAATTGGATATTTTATTGAACACGCTTCAGTATTTTGAATATATCTGGATCTATAGGATTCCAAATGAGATGGTTCTTTTGTTTCAGGATAAACTAGAGACATGGAGCTATAAAGGGTATGAAGAAGTTGAAATCTATTTCAGTCTCCAGGACTTTCAATTTTCGATGGAAGTTGGGTATATTGTATTATTTTAGTCTATCAACAGTTTGAAATATTTAGGCCCTAACTTCAAGATTTCTGAATCGAATTGATGGATTTTGGTGTCCTTAGAAACGTAAGACAATAGAGAATATTTTTCTAGAATAAAGTGTTATGTCAGAATGTTCAAGGGTGTTTTTGGCAAGACATTTAAGTATAAAAAGACATAAGGCATAAATGGAATGACAGATAGGACATTTCTCAACCATTAAAGGCATAATTGGAAGAAGAAGTGTTGTCTTACTTATAAATGAAGAAGAAAATCGTGAATGGAAGGAGAAGCAGTAAATAATTACGAAAATAAGAGAGAAAGAGAAAAGAAGAGAGTGGGCTAGGGGTTGATTTTTCTTAGTCCTCAAGAAAGATTTTGAAGCTGTCCAAGAAGAGAAAAAGGAAAAGGAAGAAAAAGGCTTCCATTTGAGGTAAGGATCTCTTCATTTGGTAAAGAATCAAGAGATCAAAGAGGCAAGAGGAACAAGAGAAGAAGCATATTTGAGCAAGGCTATAAGCAAGGAAATCAAGGTGGGTATATGTTTATAATTGAGCAATGAGCTACTAAATGTATTCTTTGAATCAAGAAAGTTAAAAA
The DNA here is from genome assembly GCA_027563595.1 of Erythroxylum suave. Lineage (NCBI taxonomy): Eukaryota > Viridiplantae > Streptophyta > Magnoliopsida > Malpighiales > Erythroxylaceae > Erythroxylum > Erythroxylum suave. The sequence continues at coordinate 8,542,194 of JAOSBN010000003.1, forward strand.
TGTTTTCAATTGTGTTTTTAAAGGTGCGACATGTTTGTATGTGAATTGTGTTGTTAGTTGATGAAAATGATTTTTGAAAGAATCTTGATTTATAAAAAGATTTTGAAAATGTTTCTTTTTGAAAAGAAGCAAGTTTTCAAGAATTACCATTTGGGCAACATGTTTTATGTTATGTTATGCATTGAAAAATGTACGACCATGTTATGCCATTAAGTTGTGTTATGGCATTTTGTATAAAGAAAAGCATGAGAATATGAAATTGTGGTTGAATTGAGCATGAAAATTATGCTTGGGCAAGAGTGGAACCGTTTTGTAGTCACGTGCAAGTCGACGTAAAGCCCTCTCCTGGCTGCCCGCTTGTGGCCCATGAGATCTGAAAAGTGGACTCGTTTTGTTCGCGAGGTAAACTTCGATTTCTCTATTTTGTTCACATAACCCTCAAGCCATTTGTTGTGCATATGTGTTCATGGTACATTGATAAGTTGCTGCATACATGACTTATAATTACTCATGAATTGTTTGAAAGTGAGAATTTTGAGAAATAAGTATTTGATGATTTTTCATGCAAAATTTCTATGGGTTCTAAAATGTATAATGCAATGAGTTTTGAAAATGATTTTTACTTGTTATTCGTTATAAACTTGTTACCTACGAGCTTTTAAGCTCACCCCCTTCCTGTCCTTACCTCCAGGTGATGAGCAAGAGATGTAGTGAAAGAAAGTCAAGGCATCACTCCAAGTTTGCTTATGTTGTGATTTGAGTTAGTTTTAGAAAGTACAAGACTTTAGTTGCACTTTAAGAATTTGTAGTTCATGTAACTTTTGTATTTGAGATTTCGGATTATGTTGTACTGTGGCTTGAAAGGCTATTATGGCTTTGCAAAACCCTTTGTGTTGAGGGTATTGAAATGTGAATAATGATGTATTAAAGAGTATGATGAAGTAAAGTTTGGAGAGTATTATGATATTTTCGATTAAATGTTGAGTTATGATATATGTATTCCGATTAAGATTTGAGTTCTGGAAATGGGGCTCAACAGTTTATGGTAACAGAGCACCGGTATTACGATCTTACATGGGCAACTTTCAAGATATGTGTCGATTGCAAGAGCGATTGTTAAGAGTTCAGTCCTATAGAATTAGTGAGAAAAATGGTGCCTTGGTAGAGTTATGGTAAGGAAAGTTTATGGATATGTTAGCAATAGAAAATATGGCGTAGTCCGATATGTTAGACATAGATTCAGTATTTGTGATTAAGTTAGGGAATATTGTGATGGAATTTTGTTGTGGGTACATGCTTAAATTGGTACGAATGTGAAAATATTTCCATGACTTGACTGAAGAAGAGATAGAGACATACATTTGGACATGGATAGGAGATAACCAATGATCCCTATAGTTAAAGATCATGAGATGAATCAGAGTAATGAGATGGAAGAATAGTATAGATGATTGTAGTAAGAAAAATTGTTTTGAATGAGGTTAAGCAGATCAGGTAGTTTATATTAAGAATAATCAATGAAAGAGCAAATCAGAAATGAACATGTAATGAATCAAAAGTGAGTATTGGAATCCTATTCTTGAGGGAAATACAAGCATAAAATTTAGAATATACTACTGGGAGTGTATGTATTTTTGTTTGATGAAAAGTATCCAACTATATGAGTGGATTTTTTAATTTGAGGTGACACTATTGCTAATGTGAGGAGAACTTAGGTTCATATTATATTCTATGCGAATATGCACAGAAGATATAAATTAGACTTTGATGAATGTATTACCAACACAGGAAGTTAAGATTAAAAATAAATTGAAATGTGTGGAGAAATTGGTATGAATGAGCAGACAGTAGAATAATTCAATGCGAAATCATAGGAAATCGAATGAATTGAGAAAATTATTCGAGAAAGGAAGTCAATTGGGAAATTGAAAATAAGGTGAG
>JAOSBN010000003.1:8544234-8576864 GCA_027563595.1 Erythroxylum suave
TACCTTAATGGAGAAAAACTTAGCAAAAATTCTCCTTTTTATCTTCTTCTTTGCTTTCTTCTTCCTTTTTCTCCTTAATTTCTTCTTCTTTCTCTATGTTTTCATGACTTCTCTCTTCTCTTTTCTTAAAGCCATGACTCCCTCTTCTTGTCTCTACATCCTTCCTTTTGTCTTATGCAATTTAATGAAATTTTGTATGTTTTTACCATTTTGCCCTTCAATAATCTAGGAAATTCCAACACTACCCTCTTCTTTATTCTTCTTCTCTTCTTTATTTTCACTCCATCTTCTCTATTCATGTCTCCTCCCTCTTTGCCTTATTCCATTTAATGCAAATATTATGTGAATTGACCAATTTGTCCCTTCTTTTATTAAGAAATTCCTATTAACCCCTTTACTTCATTTTAATCTATACTACCTTATAAAATTTAAAAATATATCATACTAGACTCCAAAAATTCCTAATTCATAAATTCTAACTTATTTTCATACTAGATAATTTAATAAAATAAAATAAATAAAGTAAAATAAAATAAATATAAAATATAAAATCCTAAAAATTACGGGGTCCAGCAAAAAAATCAATTTCTGTTGGTAACATTGACGGGAAAAATTTTGTTTAGCAGCATTAGTAATATCTGTCGATAAATATCGAGGGAAATCATCCCAAAAAAATTTTGAATGCACTTTAGCAATGGTATAAAATGCCTATCGGTAAAGTAGGCGGGAATTGATGGCGAAATAAAATAGTTTTGACTTTACCATTGGAATTTTTTTCATTGATAAATTATATCGGTAAATTTTCAAAGTAAACATTGTCGTCTACTTTGGCTTCAGCATTTTAAAGTAAACCAAAATGACTACATTTCGTTTAACACCAAACGACGTCATTTTGGTTTACATTTAAGTCACTCGAAAGCTCCTCCTGCATCTTCTTCTTCGTATGCTTCGTCTCTCCTTTGTTTTTTCGTGCTTTTTTCTTCTCTACAGTTTCTTTATCGTGGACTCTTCTTCTGCTTGTCGACGTTTGTCTTCTCTGGCCACTATCATCATGTCCTTCAGTGGAAGTATTTTTGCAATCACTATCATCTATTTTTTGTATGTTGGATGAAAGTTTGGGTATTTGATTACTTTTGTTTATTTGTGTATTCTATGATTGGAAAACAATTTTAAGGTATAAATGTTAGTGATGGAAAGGAGAAAACGTGATTTTGGTTGTGATGTTGGGACGAATTTCTGATGCATGTAAGGTATTTGATGAAATTCCTATTATGCTGATGTTTATTGTATGAGAGAATTTAGCATAATTTAAATTGATAGAAATATGTTGCTTTAATTGATAGGAATGTTATAACTTTGATACAAGTTTGTATAATGAAAAATGAGTCATTCCTACATTGAAAAAATGATTTCAATTCTTTTTGATGGTTTAGTGTAGTGGAGCTTATGACAGAGTGGTATTTTGGTCGTGAATTGGAAAACAATAAAAGAATAGCTTATTAAAAGTTAGGGTTTTGGTTTTAGCAAGTTGAGGAGGTATAAAAGAGAAGTTATTTGGCCAAGAAAACATAAAAAGTTACTTTAAAACTATTTTCCATGATTCTTGATTAAGAATTCACCATTCTTTAGAGATAGAAGAAGGATTCAACAATTCTTTGGAGGTTTTTAAGATTCAACAACATAGCTTATTTATATTGTTTTTATATTGATATTCTTTATGTGTTTATAAACCAATATTGATATATATTTAGGTGGGAAGAACCTAGGATGTGATACACATTTGAAGATTTGATTGCAATTATGTCGATATCAAATTGAAAAGATTCTTGCATATATTAAATGTAGGTCATATTATACAATCTTGGAGATTGCATTTACATATAGACATAGTAGCATTACCCAATCATCAAACCTTACCACATCAAATTTTGCATTCAACAAATGGGAGGGAGACCCAAACCAATAGATTGTCTAATTTATGAAAATTCCAAGTTTAAATTACGAACATATCACATTATTCTTAATTTACCTTGTACCATTATCAGTCATGTAAGAAACATAATATAAAAATTATATTCTAGTGATCAGGATAAGGTAAGTGGGTAGCAACTGGGGAAGGTTTAAGGAATCAAATTTCACTTTCACTAATAAATCCAATTAAAAACCGTTAAAATGGAATGAATTGATTGCCACAACTTTATATTTTAATAACTCCATATAATGAAAGACAATTTTGTTGCTGATCATCTAGTAGTAAAGTCCGCTTTTCCATTAAGTACATTTTTTTACTTTATACATTAAGATAGTGGATATGAACGGGGCATTTAGTAAATTGTATAGATGGTAAGAGTATACAAAATGACAAAATGCACGCATTTATATATCGTTACATATTAGTTACATAAATATTTATTTATAAAATAAACCAAGTAGTGTATATTAAAAATGTAATCATAAGTAAATTCATTTACATTAAAACAAAAACATTATGTTTTCAATATATAATAATAAAAATTAAGGAGCTATATGAATTATCATCAAATAAAAAATTTAATTTTGCTTATGCATATAGCTGTAATGATTTTCCTAATTTGTCTATATTCACAAATGTTTAGTATATAGAAAAGTATAAACATAGTCAAAAAATTTTACGTCATGCATAGTAAAAGGTTCATCATTTTTATGTGTTTTCAAGTGAAGCAGGTATAAAAGAGAAGTTATATGGCTAAACAAATAACAAAAAATTACTTTGAAACTATTTTCCATTATTCTTGATCAAGAGTTCACCATTCTTTAGAGATAGAGGAAGGATTCAACAATTCTTTGGAGATTTGTCTAGATTCAAGAACATGAGTTCTTTATATTGTTTTCTTTATTGTTTTTATATTGATATTCGTTATGTGTTTATGAAATAATATTGATATAGATTTAAGTGGGAAGAATGTAGGATGTGATATACTCTAGTTGATTCTTTGGTTTAATGAAATTATAGCTTTATTGTGATTTATTCATGCTTTTACATTTATTAAATCGTCGAAGCGAAGGTGAAAGATTTATTGTTAGATTTAAAAATTGAGATATGTGTTTAGATCATAACATGAATAAAGAGAATCAAGTATGAGCTATTTAAAAGAAAGCCACAAGATCTTTTTAGATTAAGGTAAAAAATATTAGCAAGTGTATAGAATGAATTAATTATTTTAGATTTTCTAGATTAAAAAAGGATTTTGGTTGATTATCTTTTAAATAGGTATTATATGTCTCAAGCGAGAATACATTCAAAATTAGGAACTCTTACTGGTCCATGAACTAGAATAAGTTATTAATCAATGTGAAACTAAATATAGTAGAGCCTTAGGGGAGCCTGACCTAAATCTATCTAATTCATAGTTTAATATATTCTTGATTATTCTTTGCATTAGTATTTAGATTGTTACTTTATTTTATTTATCCAATCATCTATAAATGTTGATATATCTTACCAAGTTTATAGATATTGGGTAGTTAATCAAGAATCCTTATGGAATTGATCTGTACTTGCATTGTTAGCTACAACTACATTTTGCACTTATGGTAAAACAATTAAAACAAACAATTAAGTAATGTAGAATGCATCATTAACTTTTTGACTTATAATGAGTGTTCCATTTTAGAAAACCTATCTAGTAGTACAAATATTGAATCTTTCCATTTCTAGAACTAGATAAACCTTAAAAAAAATCCATTAACAAATCTACCTATTTATAGGGTTGCACTTGAGATTTAACATATCATTCACATATTCTTTTTATATCTCTCCTTATTTGTAGCTAAAAGAGATGCTCACTCAAAATTTCAAGATTCTTTTTGACTTTAAAGTTTCCTATGCAATGATAACTTAAATTGTAGGAAGAAAATGTAAGATAATTTGTTACACCTTTGATAATTTAAATTGTGTAATTTAATTTATTATTACATAATTTATTAACTACTAACAGAAGACTAGTTTTATAAAGGTTTAAAGAGTATTTAAATTATTAGGGTTAATTTTGATTATTATAATTGATAATACTTTTTTGTTAATTATATATATTTAAAATTTTGATATATAAATAGTAAAGAGAATTCACACACTTTTTTTATATTTGAATAATTTACACTTCTTTTTATGAAATATTTTTTTCGTACGCTTTATATATATTGTGTTGAAGAGTGTAGCTCATCCTTCTTCTTTGTGGTATGGAGATGGTCGTCCATCCAGGTAAGTTGTCCAACTCATGTATACCATATGTATTGCTTTAATAATACGATTCTAATGCGTTTGGGTTTTGTGTGAATGCAAAGGAGGTCTTAATATTGTGTTATTGTTTAAAATATTCTTATAATCATTGATGAGTTTTTATGTTCTTCTTTAATAGACTAAGTATTTACTGTATGTTGAATGAGTTTGAGATCTTATAGATGATTTGAGGTATAACTAAGTTCGTAGGATGGTATATGGGTTAGAAACCTTGATGCAGCTCCCATAAGCCTTATTCGTGAAAAATCCCATGAGCCTAGGAGTCATAGTGAGAACTTGCTTTCTTGATTCATGGGTGTAAACAATGCCACGTACCATGTTTTTGAAATCAATTGTCGATGATTAATTCAATTGATTAATAATTCAACTTCAATGTGATTAACGCAAACTTAGCATTAACACAAAAAATTCATAATAGACAAGATAGTTCTTTAAATAATAAACTTGTGATGCAGCTCTCGTGAGGTTTATTGGTGAAAAATTCCACGAGCCTATGAATCACAGCGAGAACTTACTTTCTTGATTCATATGTTAAACAATGCCACCTACCATAGTGTTGAAATCAATTGTAGGTGATTAATTCAAACATAAATACTTCAACTTTAATGTGATTAATGCAAACTTAGTATTAACACAACAAATTCATATGTTTAATAAACAAGATAGTTCTTTGCATAATAAACCCCTAGGACGGTATAGAGACTGGAAACTTGTGTCGCAACTCCTATGAGGTTTATCAGTGAAAAGTTCCACGAGCCTAGGAGTCATAGTAAGAACTTGCTTTCTTGATTCATAGGTGTAAATAATGTCACGTACCATAGTTTTGAAATCAATTATAGGTGATTAATTCAACATAATACTTTAACTTCAATAATGCAAACTTAGTACTAACATAAGAAATTCATACTTTTAATAGACAAGATAGTTCTTTGCATAATAAACCATTAGGATGGTTTATATGCTAGAAACACATGATGCAGCTCTCGTGAGGCTTATCAGTGAAAAATTTCACGAGCCTAGGAGTCACAATAAGGACTTGCTTTCTTGATTCACAGCTGTAAACAATGTCAAGTACAATAGTATTGACATCAATTGTAGGTAATTAATTCAATTGATTAATACTTAGGGCATATTGTGTATAGATTAGATGTTTTGTAAACTTAGGGCATTTGAAGGATACTAATTATGAAATCACTCATTTAAATTAACAATTTTATATAAATAAGTAATGTTAGTAGATCTTGGATGTATAAACGATTAACACCTGATGGTTTTATTAATAATGAGTTCGTTGAGGGAGTTAAAGCATTTATTCATTATGCATGTTCTCAACCTGCATATATGGATAGCCCAAAGATCACATAGTTATGTAAAAAGTGCAAGCATATTTGTTTCCATGCTATTGATGAAGTGAATGGGCATTTTCTTGTCCCAAATTATTTTGAGTGGACATGACATGAGGAGCCATTGATTTATAACACCTCAAGGGGTAATGAAGTATAATTTTTAGTGAATGTATATGAGTTTGAAGGGAGGATTGGATTTAGAATAAATAATGTAGGTGCAATTGAAAATCCTTACATACAAATGGTTTATGATGCAGCTGGTTATACCTTTCAAGAAAGTATAGAAAATATTGAACAAGAACCAAACCCACATGCAAAAAAGGTTTCTGACTTACTAAAATCAACTGACCAAGAATTATGGCCAAATTATGAGACAATGACTCAATTGTCTTCAATTGCTCAAATATTGAATATAAAGTCTGAAGCGCATATTTCTGATCGTAGTTTTGATAAAATTCTTGGATGATATAATGAATCATCACCTCATGATCATACAATGGTTTATAGTTTTTACAATATGAAGAAACTTATTTGAGGTCTTGGTTTGCCTGTTGAAAAGATTTATTATTGCAAACTGGAAGGTAAATTGTATTGGGGAGATTATGTGGAATTATAAGAGTGCATATTTTATGGTCAATCTAGGAACCAGCCTAGAAAGCATTTTATGAAACAGAAATATGTATCCTGGAAGTGGATGTATTATTCCCCGCTAACTACATAAAGACTATATGGTTCTGATGTTACTACATCTCACATAAGATGGCATAATGAACATAAATAGGAAGATGGAATAATGGGTCATCCATCTGATGCAGTGGCAAGGAAATATTTCAATAACACCTATTATGAGTTTGCAGTTAAAAGTCAAAATGTTAGGTTGGGATTGTTGACGGATGGATTCCTACCTTTTGGTCAATCTATCCAATAATATTCATCATGGCCAATCATAGTTGCTCCTTATAATTTTCCTCCATGAATGTGTATGAATAAGGCATATATGTTCTTGACAGTAATTGTGCCAAGGCCTACAAATCCAAAGCATAAAATTGATGTTTTCTTACAACCATTGATATCTAAATTGCGACATCTTTGGGAATATGGTGTTAAAACATATGATATGTCTCTGAAACAAAATTTTATGTTGAGAGTAACTTTGATGTACACCATTACTGATTTTTTGGCATATACTATGTTAGCTGGATGGAGCAAAACAAGAAAATTGACTTGTCCTTAATGTGGCAATGATTTTGATGCGTTTTATCTTCCAAATAGGGGTAAAACATTTTGGTTTAACAACCATAGGAAATTTCTTCCTCCAAAATAATCCATTTAGACATTATAAAAAAATTCATTAAGAATAGGATGGTACAAACACCTCCTCCCTCTCACAAAGCTGGTAAAGAGATATTACAGGAGATTGATGAATTAGGATTACTGGAAGTTATAGAACTTGAAGGTGATGATGCCAACATAAGCAATAGTAAATTCTTTTGTTAGAGAAAACGAAGCATCTTTTGGGATTTTCCATATTAGAAAACTAATTTGATACGTCATAATCTATATATGATGCACATTGAAAAAACATTTTTGACAATTTGTTTAATACCATAATGAGCATTGAAGGGAGGAAAAAAGATAATGTAAAATCACGAGTTGATTTGAAACTATTTTGAAGAAGGAATTAGTTACATAAAAATCTTCGCAATGGTAAATATTGGAAAACATTTTACACTTTGGACAAAAAACAAAACAAAATTTGTGTGAATTGTTGAAAAGTCTAAAGTTTCCTGATGGTTATGTTTCAAACTTGGCAAGGTGTGTGGACATGAGGATGTACAAATTATTTTGGATGAAAAGTCATAATTTTCATGTGTTTATTCAAAGGCTAATTCCAATTATATTTCGGGAGTTGCTACCAAATAAAGTTTAGGAAGATATATCAGAATTAAGTTTGTTTTCCAAAAGCTTAACATCATCTGAAATTAAGTTGACTGAAATAGAAAAACTAGAAAGGGAAATTCCAGTAATTTTGTGCAAATTAGAAGGGATTTCCCCTTCAAGCTTCTTTGACTATATGGAACATCTACCTGTGCATTTAGCACATGAGGCTAAACTTCTTATTCCAGTTCAATATCGATGGATGCATTTTTTTGAGGGGTAATTAAACAAAAATGATTGTAATTGAAGTAATAACATGTTTTAATAACAAAATTATAATAATCCTGTTCATTAATATATGTATTTACATCACTTGAAGAAATTGTCAAAAACAAGGCTAGAGTTGAAGGTTTGATATGTAATGTTTATTTAGTGGAGGAAGGTAGTACATTTTGTTCATATTATTTTGAGCTGCACATTCACATAAGAGAAAGAAAAGTTCCTCTTGATGACAACATGGGAGGAACGAGTGATGATGATGGTAATTTATCCTCTTTTACAAATCCTGGATGAACATATAGACGTTCAACAAGAAGAATGTTAACAAAGGAAGAATTTGAGGCTACCCATGGTTACATTTTATTGAACTGTCAAGAGGTTCAACCTTTCATTCCGTAACTTGAAATTGATTAGTTAGGTTTTAAATTTTATTCACAACTGAAATACATAATAATATTTTTAGATTATACGAGGAATGGTTACGGGAGCTAATGCTCGAGAAAACATAAGATGATATCAATAAAGATGTTGGAAGACACTTTCCTCAATGATTCAAGAAATATGTAAGTTTTTACTTATAAATATCGAAATGATTGAATTATAACATTAAAGTATTCAAATGACATCATATTGTTTAATAAGATAATTTCTTTTATGTAGGCTTTAGAAAATCCAATAGAGAACAAGTTCATATGTGATCTTGCGAAGGGACTTTTGCGAACTATTAAATAATATCTAATGTATTTTATTAATGGATGCAAATATCATACAAAATATCATGGTCATAGTACGGTAACGGTAAATAGTGGAGTTTGAATATAGGGAGAATTGATGGATTATGATGGTAAAATTGTTTAGATACTTAAAATTAAGTACCTTGCATTACCAATAAAGAAAAATGTGATATTTAAGTGTGACTGGTTTGATCCAACTCCAATGTTGGTACAAAAGTGCATAGCCGATACAATATAATTAAAGTCAACCGTCGAAGAAGATTTAGCCAATTTGAACCTTTCATGTTGGCAATGCAAGCTATCTAGGTGTATTATGTTCCTTTTCCCAGCTTACGACAAGATAAGTCAGATTTGTTGGCCGTTTGCAAAGTTAAACTAGTAGAGTTTTTTATGCACGTGGAAAAGGAAAATAGAAAATTAGAAGTGAAGCGTTTCAAGAAGAGGTTTATGAAATAAATGCATCTGTTACATATGACGAGAATGAACCTTTAAACGATTCAAATAATGAATATGTTGAATTTTCATCTGGAGAGGATAAGGAGGGCAAGATATTTGAAGAGGAGCCTGAGTTTGATTCTAATTCTTCAAAAAAAAAAGAAAATGATGATGATTTTGATTTATAATTAAATGCTGATAGTGATTAATTTTTGTTTATAATAGAATATTATATTCAATAAATCAATTATTAAAATTTCGATATGTTGTGTGAAATATTGAATTGAAATTGTTATATTTATGGAATATTCAATAAAATATGAATTTTAGGTTGAAATATGCCACCCAAGAGAAACCAGGGTATGATGTGACTAAGGTTCAAACCACAATTTGGAGTCAATTACTATCCAAATGAAGCATCACATTATACAACTGAATCATATGCTATATCTCTAGCTACTATACATGCAGATGAGGCGTCACTTTCCGTACCTACTGCTACACCATTCACCATCCTTATACTACAAAGATACTAGGAGTAAACGATATGGATGAAGGAGGCTGCCTCCAACCTAAAGCTGAGCGAGCTTATGGAAAAACTTACATTACAATTGTCAACAATTTGTAAGTGAAAATGTAGTATCTCGTTCTCCCATTCTAAGGGTTAGAACTTTAGATAGCTGTATATGAGAAATATTATTGAGAAAATAGGAAATGCATTTCATACTCATGCATAACATAAGCATATACACGTATGAATAATTGATTTCTATACACATTACAGTGACTGTTTATGCACTCATTTGACATATTTTGGGGTATAATTAATGTTTAAATGATTCCAATGTGAACAGTGAAGATTTTGTCTTGAAAATTGATTTGGTGAGTATAAGTATTGGATTAGAATTTTTTGTGAAAATTTGGGAAATTTATGATAATTATGAGTATTTTTCGACTAGGAAAAATACTAAGTGGCAAGACAATTGATAAATGGTAGTAGAAATAAGTGTCAAATGGTAGTAGAAATTGTTGGTAAGTTACATTAACATTCTATGACAAGTGTCATCGAAAATTAGGAGACAATTAGATTAGAAATTTGAGACAAATGGACTAGAGGTTAAATGATATTAGGTATAAAGTTAAAAAGGCATTAGCATTTTAAATTAAGTGGTAAATGCCATGACAAGTGTCATGACACTTACCAAGCATTATTTACCTTTCCTTTAACCCATCTTATGATATTAACCTATCAAATGACTATCTTTCCATTGTCTTTCAACTTTTCTAAATGCTCTTTTATTCATCTTCTTCATCTTTGCTTCTCTCCATATATGACCCACTAACCCTCACTCTTTCAACATTGAGCTTGTGCTATCATCCTTTACCTTAACACTTCAACACTTTGTTATTTTCTTCATGTTGATGAAACCCACTTCTATTCCATCTTGTTCTTGCATATATATGATGATCGTGTAAAGTTTGGAAGCTTGGGTTTCATGGGGATTGAAGAAGCTTTGAGATGATCAAGTAAGTAGCATATTGATCTTCATGGGTAGTTGTAAATGAAATAAATGTGGTGATTATTTTGAGATTTTACGATCATGGTGTTAAATATATGATGTAATGAGGGTATAAAATGTGTTATGTTTTTAGTGTATTAATGACATTGATGGATTGTTTAAATAAAAGTATTTATGATGATAGTTACAGGTTGAATGATCATAAAATGTTGATGAACATAGACTGAAACATAAGTGAAGAAATGAGCATATAGATGTTCTATTTATATATATATGATGAGTAATAATTCATAAGTTGATGTAGAGATGTTTTTGAGATAGAATGATCATTATATTGTTGTAGAAAGAGTGTAAAAATTTTATAAAGGGATGATATGTTCATGTTCTGTTTTGATGTGTAATAACGTAGATGTTAGTAGTTATTATAGAGATGAACTAGAATGAGATTGAAGCTAAAAAAGAAAAGCTAGTGTAGTGTTTTGAAATGAGAAGAATTAAGATGTTAGTTTAGAGATAAAGTGAAGGTGATAATGGAGCAGAATGTGAGCTGAAAGATTTATAAATGTATAAATACTTTGATGTTCTGTTTATATACATAAAATGAACAATGATTTGTAAATTGTTTTATGGATGTATTTGAATTGGAATGGAGGTGAGAATGAAGAGGAAATGAAGTAGAGGAAGGTTCTACTGCTATAACCCACGATTATGGGAATTCATCCACGATCGTGGGAATGACCAATTACGTGAATTCTTATCAATTAGGTGATGTTTGAGACAACAAATGATAAAGTACTTTCCTATCGTGCGTTTAGGCTAGAATGAGGCTTGAAATGAACCTAGTTTTATGATGGATTAAGTGATTAAATGTCTGACATGTTTAGAGAGACAATTAAGGTTAGAACTAAAGAATAAATTGATAATATAAATGTATTAAAAATATGGAAAATTGGAGATGTTGTAGCAATGAAAGTAATTTTATAAATGTTAATGGGATTCGAAGGAGATGAGTAATGTGTATTGAGTAAAGATGAATGAGAAATTGATTATTTTGTGATCTTCCAATGCTAGAAAAGGAACCATGAATGATTGATTTATGATATTAAAATAACCTAGCTCTTGAACTGTAAACTAATGAACAAGTTAGACATGCACAATTGATGATATTTAAATGATCAAGAGACGTGATTAAGGATAAATTCCCGGAATAGTCAAAATAAGCATGCATTGTACATAACACAAACACATGTGTGTGTGATTGAGTAATTATGTGATTGATCATATTAGTAATTTGTGTATAGTGTGTGTATTGTATGAAGTGAGATACACAAGATTGAATAACACCATTCAGACATTTCCGGATCATGAAGTCAAATGCTAATCTGCAACCTAGATGGTCTTATAATAATTGATTGATTATTTCTGCTTAAACTTTTGTATCAAACTGTTAATAATGTGATTGAAATAATTTCACGTAAGAGTCCGAGTAGATCGATAATTAAAGTCATGGAAGTGCATTGAATGTGAATATGACAAAAATAAGTGTACTAAAAAATTATGTTGAATGTCGAACTATTATCTAATGAAAAAGTGGAAAAGTGACTATGCACTATATAAAAGTGATTTACTACATACATGTGAATTCATGCATCTCATTGCATTGAAATGCTTGATCAAATAAAGGCAATTGTGATCAGAATAGCCACTGAAAAAGAGCATAAAGCTTAGAATATAGTAAGAGCCTCTGGCTCACATTGTCAAAAGAATCTAGTATCCCCAATGGATATAGGAAATTATCAATGAATTAGCCTGATATCTGTAATGGATATGGGACTGTTATCAATGAACCCAGTATCCACAATAGATATAGGACAGTTAAAAGGTACTCGGTCATAACAAAGTAACAACTGAAATCTAGTCACATGTGCATTATATATATATAATGAGTTATATGAACTGTTTTGAATAGAAATGTGAAATAAGTGAAAACAAATGTATTTGATGAAATATATATATATATAATGAGTTATATGAAATGTTTTGAATAGAAATGTGAAATAAGTGAGCACAAATGTATTTGATGAAATACGATGATTTGTGAAAATATATGCATTATGTGATAATTTGAATTATTTGTGAATTCCCTATGCGTTTTGTTATAAGTGAGCCATCGATGATAGTTAGCTCACTGAGTTCGTAAAACTCATTAAAATTGCAACTTGATTTTTCAGGTTTAGAGGAGATATCTAGTTAGATAAATTGGAGCATAGCCACTAAATTCAAACATGAGTTAGGGGGTTAGGATGAGTTTGCACCTGCATATATATTTGGTCATTGTGTATTTGTATTATATTCCGTAATTGATGTTTATTGTATAAATGAATTCTGTATTGTAATGACATTATGACTGAATATGTTTTGTAAATGAAATGGTCCAATTTAAATATTTATTTGCTTAAGATGCATTTACAAATGATATGGGTCATGAATGATTTTTGGATATGCTTAAACATGTGTGATGTTTGAGATAAAATTTGTAATGAGTTATATTTGACTGATTTAGCACACCATCCTCATAGAGTGTGTTCTTGAATATTGTCGGTGTGTTCAGGAATATGCCTATGAGGGTAGGGTGTTACAAGTTGGTATCAGAGCCCAGGCTTGGTATCTTACATGGGCATTTTTCAAAGTATATGTCAAGTTACATGCGTCTTAAACATGTCATAGCATACAATGCCAACTAATCCCCAGTCTGAGTCGCATTTACATAAGTCAAACATATGAATACTCGTTAAGAGTTTGAGTTGTCGGAAATAATAAGAAGAATGATGATTTATTAGAGTAAAAGATAATGAAAGTTTATGTATATCTAGAAATAAGAAATAGTACATGGTTCGATATGATAGAAAAAGATTCAGTATATTTGTAATTGTAGTTTTATCATCGAATATGACATCAATATTATACTGTGATAGTATATCCTTGAATGTGATATGGATGTGAAACATTTTCATGGATTAACTGAGAAAAGTAGAGATATAGATGAAAATGATAAGATTTAAAGTGTACAAGCAAAGTTAAAAGAAAACAAAATTTACTATGACATTGAGAGGTTGAACTTGGAATTGAAATGGTTGTTTGATTAATGTGATAAGAGTTATGATTTAACATAAGACTATGTTAGTGGATTTGAGATCAAAACATCATAGTGGTTATGCATTTATAATTTTGAATTGATTGAGAATGTACGTATGTAAGACAAAATAAATGATAACGAGATATGTAGAAGTCCTCGAGCTTAAGTTGATTAGTCATAGTGAGTGCACATCTGATAATGTGATTACCATGACAAATGATGTTATTAAGCACATATGTATTATATAATTGGATATGATATAGGAAGTGATTTATGACCTATTGAATGCTCTAAATTCTTGATCCATAAATTTAAACTTATGAGATGACTCAGAGTAATAGATCAAAGCATTTATAATGATCAATTAGGGAAAGATTGAAAGTGTAAATTATATTACTATGTATGAAGAATTTAAGAAAAAGGGAGCAAGGTATGATCGTGGCATAGTCCCCACGATCATGGCTGAGATTATTTGGTTCAGTCACAATCGTGGCAGAGTCCCTAAGACCGTGGCCAATTTCACGAGCTTTTGTCACGATCATGGGAAGGTCCACCATGATCATGGGCAAGCTTAAAGAGAGAAATGTTGTTTAGAATCAATTGAGATTAAGGAATCATTAACGTAAGACATTAATTGATGACTTTACATAAATACATCTCTAGATAAGATGTAATGATCTTGATGGTACATACCAAGGTATAAGAGTAAATGAATTTGCCTACTGCTTTACTAAGCTTTAATATAAAGAATATTATGATCATGAAAGATATAATAGTAATTGATCTTATTGGGATATCTAAACAATTGAAATTAAACGTATTAAGGTATTAAAAATGATTGAAAGGTGATGATGAATATAGTTGACTGATAATGAGTATATAGATAGTACAAATGACTGAGAAGAGAATTCTTCTTTTGATAGAGACTTTCATCGAATTATACCATATAGATCAAATGTTCCATTTCTAGGAATGAATGATTATTGAACAAATTAGAAGTGAATATTGGAGTTAGATAAAAATGGGACTCGGGCATAAAAAGGTTGAAGATGCTATAGAAAGTACATGTATTTTGTTGATGTAAAGTAGCCGAACTAAGTTATTAGGTTCTCAAATTTGAGACGATACTACTGCTATTGCTAAAGGAACTTATGTCCACATTGTATTCTATATTTGTATATTCAGAAAGTACAAGTTAGATTTGACGTTTGTGTTCAGAAAATTGAGACATGTAAATAAATTAAAATGATTGAGAAGAGAAATCTTCTTTTGATAGAGACTTTCATCGAATTATACCATGTAGATCAAATGTTTCATTTCTAGTAATGAATGACTATTGAACAATTCAAAAGTGAATATTGGAGTTAGATAAAATTGCAACTTAGGCATAAAAAGCTGAAGATGCTATAGCGAGTACATGTATTTTGTTAAAGTAAAGTAGCTAAACTAAGTTATTGGGTTCTCAAATTTGAGACGATACTATTGCTATTGCTAAAGGAACTTAGGCCCACATTGTATTTTATATTTGTATATTCAGAAAGTACAAGTTAGAATTGATGTTTGTGTTCAGAAAATTGAGACATGTAAATAAATTGAAATGTGTGGAAAAAATAGTAGTAATGGTCAAACATTAGAATAAGTCAATAAGAAATCAGAGGAAATCGAATGAATGGAGAAAATCATTTGAGAAAAGAAGTCAATTGGAAGACTAAGAAAAACATGAGATAACATTACCTCATTTGAGGAATTAGTTACTTAAAAATTTTGAGAACTAATTATGGGCACTTTGAGTTATTGGTGATGACTTTTTAGGTTGAAAAAAGCCCTTAGGAACAATTATAACATTGATGAATAAAGTGTTCCAACCTTACTTGGAACAATTAGTGACAATGTTCATAAGATGATATTTTGAGTATATACAAAAAGTAGATAGAAACATTTTAAACACTTGAGGTTAGTCTTGAGATTCCTACATTAGTTGGAGAGGAGAACGAAGTATACCTTATAAGGGTATGGATACCTCTTCTCTATAGACGTGCTTTCCCAGGGATAGGAAGAGTGAAATCGTGAGGGTCTTAGTCTCATGGGCATCTCAAAGCGAACAATATCTATAGGCGGTGGTCTGGGCTATTATAAATGGTATCAGATCCAGTTTCTGACCTATCATGCCAGTGAGGACGCTAAGCTCTAATGGGGTGGAATGCGAGATTCCTAAATCGATTAGAGAGGAGAACGAAGTATGCCTTATAAGGGTATGGATATCTCTTCCCCATAGACGCATATTCCTGGGGATGGGAAGAGCATAATCTTGAGGGCCTTGGGTCGATGGACAACCTAAAGCGGACAACATTTATGGGCGGGTGGTTTGGGCTATTACATAGGGCATATTGGTAGACCCAAAGAAAGTACAGGTAATAATGAAGTGGGAAACTCTACGAAACGTATCTGAGATCTTAAGTTTTCTTGGACTAGCTGGATACTATCGGAGGATTGTCAAGGGGTTTTTACTGATCTCAACCATTTGAGAAAACTTCTGAGGAAAAATGTGTCATTCAAATGGACTGATGAATGTAAAGAGAGTTTAAGGAATTATAACACCGACTAACTACAGCACAAGTGATAATTATTCCATCCAAATCTGGAGGTTATGTAATATATAATGATGTTTCATATTAGAGATTAGGATGTATTCTGATGTAGCTTGGTAAAGTGATTATCGTGATAGTTAAGGTCTATGAGTTAATTAATTGGTATATGATTTAGAACTTGCTTTTGAAAATTTAGAGACTTTACATGTAGGGTGAAACATTTTGTATGTAAATATATATAGATTATTAAAGTTTGAGATAATTATCAAGTTTGAAAGAGTTAAATGTAAGACAGAGACAATGATAAAGTTACTCAAAGATTCTGATTGTAAATTTGAGTATTATCCTTGTATACCTAGTGTTATAACTAATGTATTAAACAAAAATCCAATAGCAGTGTAGAACAAATTCATATATTGAGATTACCAATTCTAGTGCAAAAAAAGAACATAGAATGTTAAGTTAAATATGGGGCAAAATGAAATATTATTAGATACATTGAATTTAAGATCAGATATACATGAAAGGTTTAGAAAAGCCCAAAATGAGAATTCAGAATTAGTGAATCTTATTGAGAATTTGAAAGTGAATCTGAATTCCAAGTTTGAATTGGAAAATGATACATTATGGTTGAAGCAAGGAATATATATACCCGATATAGATGATTAAGAAAAGAATTTTTTAGAGAAAGCACACATAGTAGCGCCTATGCTATACACCCTAGTAGTAATACTCTGAATCAACATTTGGCGAATAGGAATGAGAAAGCAATTGGTTGAATGTGTGGCTAAATGTTTGATTTGCCAACCGATGAAGACGATAGGAGATATGCTCAGAACTTATATTTTGGAGTTCCTAGGAGCATGGGATTAATAAAAAGTTTATGATTGAATTTGATTATAAAAATCATTATCACAATAGCATTAGTATGGCACTGTACGAGGCGTTATATGACAAAAAGAGTCGTCCACCTTTATATTGGGATGAAGAAGGCATAAGGATGGTTAAAGGCCATAATTGATACTATTGATAAGTGAAATTGATTTGTAGTAGAATTTAAGTGACTCAAGAAAGACAAACAAGTTAGTGGATTAACACTAAAAAGATATGAATATCGAGAAAAATATAAAGTGTTTAAGAAAGTATCGTATTGGCAAGGTGTGCTAAAGTTCGATAAAATGGGTAAACTAAGCCCAAGATACATTGGTCTATATAGAATTATTGAGAGAATAGGACCATTGACTTAGGAGTTATCATGACTAATAAAGATGTCTCAGATTCACAATGTGTTGCATATGAGTATGTTTAAGAGATATCGGTATGATCCGACATAGGTGTTATCGACATAAGAAGTGAAATTGTGAGTAATCTGAAAAATATTGAGGAACTAGTTAAGATAGTAGGGTATCTGAATAAGCAACTAAAAAACTGAATGATTCCATCGATTATAGTCCTTTGGAAGAAATCATTGAGTGAAGAAGTTATTTGGGAAAAACGGAAGAGAATATGAGAAAACAATACCCCCATCAATTTGACTAATCAAATAAGAATTTTGATGATGAAATTTCTTAAGGGGGAGAGAATTGTAGTATCTAATTTTTCTTATACTAAGGGTTAGAACCTAAGATAACTGTACATGAGAAATATTGTTGAGAAAATAGGTAACGCATTTCATGCTCATACATAACATAAGCATACACGTAAGTGAATAATTGATTTCTGTACACATTGCAGTGACTGTTTATGCACTCATTTAACATATTCTAGGGTATAATTGATTTTTAAATGATTATGATGTGAATAGTGAATATTTTGTCTTGAAAATTAATTTGGTGAGTATAAGTATTGATTTAGAATTTATGGTGAAAATTTGGAAATTTATGATAATTATGAGTATTTTTGGACTAGGAAAAATGCCAAGTGGCAAGATAATTGATAAATGGTAGTAGAAATAAGTGTCAAATGATAGTAGAAATTGTCAATAAGTGACATTAAGATTTTATGACAAGTGTCATTGAAAATTGGGGAAAAATTGGATTAGAAATTTGAGACAAATGGACCAGAGTTTAAATGATATTGGGTATAAAGTTAAAAAGGTATTAGCATTTTAAATTGAGCGGTAACTACCATGACAAGTGAGTGTCATGACACTTACCAAGCGTTATTTTCCTTTCCTGTAACCTATCTTACAATATTAACCTATTGAAAAATTATCGTTCCTTTTTCTTTCAACTTTGCTAAATGCTCTTTTATTCATCTTCTTCATCTTTGCTTCTCTCCATTTATGACCCACTCACCCTCACTCTTTCAACGTTGAGCTTGTGTTATCATCCTTCACCTTAACACTTCAACACTTTGTTATCTTCTTTATGTTGATGAAACCCACTTCTATTCCATCTTGCTCTTGCATATATATGATGATCGTGTAAGGTTTGGAAGCTAGGGTTTCATGGCAATTGAAGAAGCTTTGAGATGATCAAGTAAGTAGAATATTGATCTTTATGGGTAGTTGTAAATGAAATAAATATGGTGATTATTTTGAGATTTGATGATCACAATCATGGTGTTAAATATATGATGTAACAAGGGTGTAAAATATGTTATGTTTTTAGTGTATTGATGGCATTTATGGATTGTTTAAATAAAAGCATTTATGATGATAGTTAGAGGTTGATGATCATAAAATGGTGATGAACATATGCTGAGAAGTGAGTGAAGAAATGAGCATATAAATGTTCTGTTTTTATATATATGATGAGTAATAATTCGTAAGTTGATGTAAAGATGTTTTTGAGATAGAATGATCATTATAATGTTATAGAAAGAGTGCACAAATTTTATAAAGAGGTGATATGTTCATGTTCTATTTTGATTTGAATAGTATAGATGTTTGTAGTTGATATAGAGATGAACTAGAATGAGATTGAAATTAAATAAAAGGCTAGTGTAGTGTTTTGAAATGATAAGAAATAAGATGTTAGTTTAGAGATAAAGTGAAGGTGATAATGGAGTAGAATGTGAGCTGAAACATTTATAAATGTATGGATACTTTGATGTCCTTTATATAGATAAAGTGAACAATGATTTGTAAATTGTTTTATGAATGTATTTGAATTACAATGGAGGTGAGAATGAAGAGGCAATGAAGCAGAAATGGGTAAATAAGCATAAGATAGTTTTTTTGTAACTTATGGGAGATGAAAATCTAGAAAACATGAAGGAAGAGATTGCTGGATTTTCAGATTTCCCTAACTTTTGATCATGGGAAAGGCAGAAGGTGGTTGGAAGGATCTGCTGGTATAACCCACAATTATGGGAAGTCATCCACGATTGTGAGAATGACCAATTAAGATAATTCTTGTCTATTAGGTGATGTTTGAGACAATAAATGATAAGATACTTTCCTATCATGTATTTAGACTTAATTGAGGCTTGAAATGAACCTAGTTTGATGATGCATTAAGTTATTAAATGTGTGATATGTTTAGGGTGACAAATTGAGGTTAGAACTAAATAATAAACTGAAGATATAAATGTATCAAAATCTAGAAAATTGGAGATGTTATAGTAATGAAAGTAATTTTATGGATGTTAAAGGGATTCAAAGGAGATGAGTAATGTGTATTGAGTAAAGATGAATGAGAAATTGATTATTTTTTGATCTTACAATGCTAGAAAAGGAATGATGAATGATTGATTTATGATATTAAAATAACCAAGTTCTTAAGTTGCAAACCTATAAATAAGTTAGACATACACAAATGATGATATTTAAATGATCAAGAGACATGATTAAGGATAAATTCTCAGAATAGTCAAAATGAGCATACATTGTACATAACACATAAACACATATGTGTGTGATTGAATATTTATATGATTGATCATATTAGTAATGTGTGTACAGTGTGTGTATTACATGAAGTGAGACACACGAGATTGAATGCCACTATCCAGACGTTTTTGGATCATAAAGACAAATGCTAATCTAGACCGTACTGTAAATCAACTAAATGGTCTCACATTAATTGATTAGTTGATTATTTCTGCTTAAGCTTCTATATTGAATTGTTAATAATATGATTGAAATAATTCTAGACATAAGAGACCAAGGAGTTCGATAATTGAAATCATGTTGGAAGTGTTTCATTGAGTGTGAATCTGACAGAAATAAGTGTACTCAACAATTATGTTGAATGCCAGACTACTGTCTAATGAAAAAGTGGAAAAGTGAATGTGTACTATATAAAAGTGATTGACTGAATATATGTGAATTCATACATCTCATTGCATTGAAATGCATAATCAGATAAAGGTAGTTGTGACCGAAGTAGCCACTGAAAAAGATCTTAAAGTTCATAATATAATAAGAGCCTCTGGCTAACTATGTAAAATGAGCCTGGTATCCCCAATGGATACATGAAAATTATTAATGAGCTCGGTATCCCTAATGGATGTGGGACAGTTATCAATAAGTCTAGTAACCACAATGGAGACGGGACAGTTAAAAGGCACTCTATTATAACAAAGTAATATCTAAAATTGAGTCATAAGTGCAAATATATATAAATTGATGTGTATTAAATGTATGATCGAAATGAGTTATATGAATTGTTTTGAATAAGAAATGTGAAATAAGTGAACACAAATGTATTTGATGTAATATGATGATTTGTGAAAATATGTGCATTATATGATAATTTGAATTATCTGTGAATTCCCTATTATTTTATTATGGGTGAGCCATCGATGATGGTTACTTCACTGAGTTTGCAAAACTCATCAAAATTGTGATGTGACTTTTCAGTTTTAAAGGAGATATCTAGTTAGACAAATTGGAACATAGCCACCAAATTCAAACATGAGCTAGGGGGATGAGATCAGTTTGTACCTACATATGTATTTGGCCATTTTGTATTTATATTATATTCCGTAATTGATTTTTGTTATATAAATGAATTCTATATTGTAATGACATTATGACTGGAAATGTTTTGTAAATGAAATGCTCCAATTTAAATATTGATTTGCTTAAGAGACGTTTACAAATGATATGGGATGTGAATGATTTTTGGATATGCTTAAATGCGTGTGATGCTTTAGAAAAAAATTTTAATAAGTTATATTTAACGGCCTTAACATGCCATCCTTGTAGAGTTTGTTCTCGAATATTATCGATACGCTATGGAATATGCCCTATAAAGGTAGGGTGTTACAAGTTGGTATCAGAGCCTAGGCTTGGTATCATACGTGGGCATTTTTTAAAGTATATGTCAAGTTAGATGCTTCTTAAACATGTCATAACATACAGTACCAACTGATCCCCAGTTTGAGTCGTATTTACATAAGTCACACGTATGAACACTCGTTAAGAGTTTAAGTTGTTAGAAATAATGAGAAGAATGATGATTTGTTAAAGTAAAAGAAAATGAAATTTTTTGAATATTTAGAAATAATAAATAATACATAGTTTGATATTATAAACAACAATTCAGTATATTTGTAATTGTTGTTGAATCATCAAATATGACATCAATATTGTACTGTGATAGTATCTCCTTGAATGTGATATGGATGTGAAAACATTTTCATAGATTGAATGAGAAAAGCAAAGATATAGATGGAAATTATAAGATTTAAAGTGTACAAGTAAAGTTGAAAAAAAAAAGTTACTATGACATTAAGAGGTTGAACTTGGAATTGAAATGGTTGTTTGATATATGCCGTGAATGATTTTTGGATATGCTTAAATGTGTGTGATATTTGAGAAAAAAAATTGTAATGACTCATATTTGACTACCTTAATGTGTCATCCTCATAGATTGTGTTCTCGAATACCATCGGTGCGTTTAGGAATATGCCATATAAGGGTGGGGTATTACAGAAAATGCACGAAACACCATATGTTTATAATCAAGTTAATTCTATCTGGGTCATGCTCAAGAAACATGACATCCAAATTTAAGGAGAAGATTGATCTTGAGAGTTATATATAGAAGAATATCTCTCAGGTAACAAAGGAATTTTATTATCAGGAGTTTGAAATTATTTTATTTTTAATTGATTTTTATACATTAATTAGATAAATATTGTAGATTATAAGTACTTATCGTATGTTTTTCATTTTGTTTTAGAAAGAATTTTTTTGAGATTTTGAATTTGACATGGTCATTTATAAATTGTGGGAGAGATAAGGACAAACATGTTATCGAGACTTTGTTAGTGTAATACTCAAGACTAGTGTGCGACCGCCTCATATTTCTGAACAAATATGAAGTCGTTGGTAGCAGTATTAGACATCACTCGAGGCAATGTCCATTTCAGAGCGTAATTTTACCAACAGACGTGGAGAATTGGAGGGAGAGAGTCTTCCCATAATACTAGAGGATCTATTACCCACTACGAGTATACAAAGAGACTTCTAAGTATCTACACTTTACATTTAAATTCTACTTTTTTTAGTTTGGTGTATTTCAATTTAATTTGATGTGTGAATTTTGGAATGAAAATATGTGTATTATAGAGAATGATAATGTTATAAATGTCTGGTGTTATATATGGATGTGTTGTTGAGTTACTTTCTTTGTTCAATATAGGGTAAATATCATAAAAATAGAGGAAATTCTTCCCAAATTTTTATAAATTGTAGTTCACTTATAACATTTTATTTTGATGCAGGAAAAGTCTACGGGCATGAAGCCTACACCCCGTCAACTCTTTACTCACACTAAGAAGTATGATGATGTTACCTTCATTGACAGTCAATGTAGAGAACTAAATTTATGTTTTAATATTAATGTTTAATAATTATCACTTACTAACATAAGCATTACCTTCTGATAGGTCAAAATATAAGAAACCATTCAATGATAGTCTCAACAGTCTGAAGATGTTGATGAGATTCAAACCTATCTTTATGCACTGGGTGGTAGGGACTATTGTGGAAGGCTATTCGGCTTAAGTTCATTTGCGCAAACATATGTTATTCCAATGCTCCACGTCTAATACAATAGCATCTAGTAGGTGGTCCACACCCAATGAAGTCCATAAGCTTCATAGCACAGTACAGGCATTGGAAACTCAGTTGCAACAGTCGATGGAGTACATAGCTTAGCTCCATAATGAGGTGAATGAGTTGAAGGTAAGGGGCAGTACCTCATTGTAGCAATCAAAGCATCCATGTTCACCAAATAAATAGTGTACTTGTAGTGATTTCATATAAATTAAATACTTAATATGTATAAATTGATTTTTAAATTATCAATTATGATAATTTTTCATATCATTAATCAACTTTCTGTTTTAACAAATTAAATACATAAACAAATCAAAATATTATGAAAAGATAATTGATAAATGTATAAATTATGTATCAACCATACGATTATAAAATAAAATTAAATGCAGGAAAAAATTAAAAATAGTTTAGTTAAATTTACCAAAGTAAAAACAAAATTCGTCGGTAAAATTTATTCGATTTACTGACAAATAACTAAGAATCGTCGATCATGTTA
The DNA here is from genome assembly GCA_027563595.1 of Erythroxylum suave. Lineage (NCBI taxonomy): Eukaryota > Viridiplantae > Streptophyta > Magnoliopsida > Malpighiales > Erythroxylaceae > Erythroxylum > Erythroxylum suave. The sequence continues at coordinate 8,567,944 of JAOSBN010000003.1, forward strand.
GTTGTTAAATTATCAATAGGATAACCAATTATGTCAATAAAGTTATCAACAAACATGATTTATGCATCGGTAATTCTATTGATAGAAAACTTACCAACATCACAAAGTAACCGACAGTAACAAAAAATATCTGTTTGTAAATTAGAGACAAAAAATCTATGGTTCATTGCAAATTATTACCTACGGTAGTTTCTCTGACACCTTTTTCCGTTAGTAAATTCTATTGCTAACTTAGATTACCGACGGAAATAGGTTTTCCATCGGTAATGTCTGTCGCTAAACTCCATTTTTCTTGTAGTGTATAATGAATCATTACCTCCTGATCATACAATGGATGATAATTTCTCAAATGTAAAGAAACTTATTAGGGGTCTTGGTTTGTCAGTTGCAAAATTTTGGTGCTGCAATTTTGCATGTATGTTGGTTTGAGGAGATGATGTGGAATTATAAGAGTGTAAATTTTGTGGTTAATTTAGGTTTAAACCTAGAAAGCATTCTATGAAACAGAAATTAGTACCCTGGAAGTGGATGTATTATTTCCTACTAACTCTGAGACTTCAAAGACTATATGTCTCTAATGTTACTACATCTCACATAAGATGACATAATGGACATGAATAGGAAGATGGTATAATGAGTTATCTATCGGATGCATTTGCATGGAAACATTTCAATAACACCCAATTTGATTTTGCAGTTGAAAGTCGAAATGTTAGGTTGGGATTGTTAACAAACGAATTCCAACCTTTTGGTTAATCTGACCAATAATATTCATCATAGCCAATCATAATTATTCCTTGTAATTTTCCTCCATAATGTGGATGAATGAGGCATATATGTTCTTAATGGTGAGTGTGTTAGGGCCTATGAATCTAAAGCATAAAATTGATGTATTCTTATAACCATTGGTATCTAAATTATATCATCTTTGGGAATTTGTTATAGAGAAATATGATATGTCTCCTAAAAAAACTTTTGTTGAGAGCAGCTTTGATGTGGACCATTAGTGATTTTCCTACATATGCTATGTTGTCTGGATGGAGCACAACAGGGAAATTGGCTTGTCCTTACTGTAGCAATGATTTTAATGTGTTTTATCTTCCTAACAGGTCCAAAACATCTTGATTTGACAACTACAGGAAATTTCTTAGTTTAGATCATCCATTTAGACGCAATAAGCAAAAGTTCATTAAGAATAGGATGGTATAAATACCTCCTCCCCCTCACAAAGATGTTAAAGAAATATTGTAGGAGATGAATGAATTAGGGTTGCTGAAAGTTACAGAACTTGAAAATGAAGAAGTTAATATGCATGGAGCTTCTTCATCCACAATCAAAGCCATACAGGTCTAGTGTGAGTTATGTGAGTAGGATAACTATTGCATAGTAGAATGCTTCTTGTTAGGAACTAGTAGCATATAACAAGCAAATTACTTGGGCCTACCACATCGACGTAACAATCTATACTCTAACACTTATAATCTGGGGTGGAAAAACCGCCCAAATTTTTCTTGGAGTACTAATAATGTAGGTGGCCAAGCAAAACCACAAGGACCACCTAGATTTTAACAAGACTGTCTTGGGTCTTTGGAGAGCAAAATGTACAAGTTAATGGACGTATTGGAGTTTAAATTCTTAAGCCAAGAGGAAAGTCAAATAAGGCAGGAAGAGAATTAGAAATGGATGTTTGCAAGCTAGGATGCCAAATTTGACCAAATCTTGAAGAACCATGCTTCCTTCATCCATAACTTGGAGGTTCAGGTAGGTCAACATGCTACTTCTTTGTCTTCTAGAAATGCAGGTAGCCTACCAAGAAAAATTGAAGCCAAACCAAAGGAACAATTCAAGGCAATCACACTTTGAAGTGGCAAGCGTGGAGGAGCCAAGTATGCAAAAGGAGAGTCAAACAAAGGAGAAAGGCAAGAAGATAGAAGAAGAGAAAGTAGAAAAGAGGCTATGAGCACCACCATCACCTTACAAGCCTAAACTTCTGTATCCACAAAGGGTGAGACAACATCAAGTGGACACTCTGGAGAAACTGAAGAATCTTTAGATTAACTTATCATTAGCGGAAGCCTTGGAGTGCATGCCTAAGTATATGAAGTTTCTTAAGGACATACTCACACATAAACACACTTAGGAGGACAATTAGATGGTAACCTTGAAAAAAAATTGTAGTGTGATCATCTCAAGCACAATTCCTTCAAATCTATATGATCCAGGGACTTTTACTATTCTATGTGTTGTTGGTGACTTTGAATTTTCTAAATGCTTATGTGATTTAGGTGCAAATTTTAACTTGATGTCTTTGTCAATGTTTAGGAAATTATGATTAAGAGAGGTCAAGCTAACATCTATGCTAATTCAGCTTGTGGATCAATCCATCAAGAGGCCATTTGGGGTTGTAGAAGATATGTTGATAAAAGTGGATAAATTTATCATTCTTGTTGAATTTTTTGTTATGGAATTTAAAACAGATAAACATTGTCCATTGATTTTGGGTAGGCCCTTTATGAATACTGGTAGGGCGTTAGTTGATGTGCATGTAGGAAAACTTGTTCTGAGAACTGGTGATGAGCAGGTTAAATTTAACATGACTAAATCTTTGAAGCAACCGATGGGTAGTACTGCATGTATGCAAATTGATGTTGTGGATGAGTGTGTGAAGGAGGTTAAAAAGGAAGTTGATGAAGTTATTGAAGTCCATGGGAATGGGAGTGTGAGAGAAGAGGAATTATGTGAGGAAGTTGAGCTAGAGAAGTTGGAGAGAACAGATACACCCATACCACCTTCCATTGTTAAGCCTCCCACTTTAAAGCTTAAACCTTTACCTTCCCACTTGAGATACACCTTTTTAGATAAGAACCATACGCTACCCATCATTATCTCCAACCAATTAGGTTGTGAGCAAGAAGAGACAGTGGTGGAGACCATTAAGACGAGTATGAGAGCCATGGGGTGGCAAATTTTTGATATTAGGGGGATTAGCCCCAACACGGTGATGCATAAAATTAACCTAGCAGAAGGATGTAAAATTGTGATAGAGCGATAGAGAAGGTTAAATCCAAAAATGTAAGAGGTTGTGAAGAAGGAGGTAGTGAAGCTTTTGGATGTGGGGATAATTTTCCCTTTTTTAGATAGTGAGTGGGTGAGTCCAGTGTAGTGTGTGCCTAAGAAGGCTGGTATGATAATGATGGAGAATGAACATGGTGAAAAGATTTCTACTAGGACCATCACAGGTTTGCAAGTGTGTATTGATTATAGGAAGCTCAATTTGGTCACCAAAAAAGATCAAATTTCCTTTACCTTTTATAGAGCAAATGATTAAGAGGGTGGTTAGCCATTCTTTTTACCATTTTCTTGATGGATTTTCAGGGTACAATCAAGTGTTTATATACTCGAATGACCACTTTCACTTGTCCTTATGGGAATTTCTCTTATCAAAGGATGCCTTTTGGTTTATGCAATGCACTTACCACATTCCAAAGGTGCATGATAGTCGTATTTGCAGACATGAATGAGAACTTTATGGAGGTATTTGTAGATGACTTCTTTATCTTTGGAGATTCTTTTGATCATTGCTTATTTAATTTAAACAGAGTGCTTCAAAGATATGAGGAGTCTCTTCTAGTCTTGAACTGGGAGAAGTGCCATTTCATGGTCCAAGAAGGAATTTTATTGGGCCATAAGATTTCATGCAAAGGGATTGAAGTGGATCAAGCTAAGACTGAAGTGATTGAAAAGCTAACACATCCAACCAACATCAAGAGCATCCAATCCTTCCTTAGTCATGTAGGGTTCTACAAACAATTCATCAAGGATTTCTCTCTTATCACTACACCTTGGACTCATTTATTAGTTAAAGATGTGCCTTTTGTGCTTGATGATTCTTGTTTGGATGCTTTTAATAGGTTGAAGAAGGCAGTTACAACAACACCCATTCTAACATCACTAGATTGGTCTTTTCCCTTCGAGATTATGTGTGATGTAAGCAATCATACCATTGGTTGTGTCCTTGTACAGTGAAAGGAAAAGAGGCTAAATGCCATTTACTACGCAGGCAATACCTTGACAAGAGCAAAACTAAATTACACAACTACATAAAAGGAGTTGCTTGCTGTGGTATTTGCATGTAAGAAATTTTGTTCTAATCTTTTAAGCTCATGTATTCTTGTTTTTGCAGATCATGCGGCATTGTGATCTCTCTTTACCAAGAAGGATGCCAAGACTAGCCTCATCTAGTGGGTGCTTTTGCTCCAAGAATTTAACATTGAGATTAAAGACAAGAAGGGAGCAGAAAATGTTATAGCAGACCACCTATCGCGACTTGAAAGGGGCACTATAAAGAAAAAGAAGAGGAAATCGAGGAGAGCTTTCCTGATGAGGGTTTAATGATGGTAGAAAATCCTTTTTGTCCTTGGTTTACAGATATTGCAAACTATCTCTCAGGTGGTATTCTTCCTTTTGATCTTTATTATTAACAAAGGAAGCGTTTCTTATCAATGTTTTCACTATATTTGGGATGAACCTATGCTATATAAAATTTGTGCTGACAATGTGATTCACATGTGTGCCCTTGAAGATGAAAAGCTTGATGTTTTGAATCAATGTCATAATTTATTGTATGCAGGACAATATGGAGCAAACAAGACGGTGACTCGTATTTTGGAATGTGGGTTCTATTACCTAAGTTTGTTCAAGGATGCCCAAAACTTTATGCTATAGTGTGATAGATCCCAGAGAGTGGGTAACATATCAAAGTGGGATGAGATGCCACTTTCAAACATCATAAAAGTGGAAATATTTTATGTTTGGGGCTTGGGTTTTATAGGACCATTCTCATCCTTCTTAAGTAACACATACATACTGGTTGGAGTTGATTATGTTTTGAAGTGGGTTGAAGTCATAGCTCCAACCAATGATGGCAAGGTGGTGCAAAGATTTATCAAAAAGATTTTCACTAGATTTAGAATGCCTACAACGATAGTCAGTGATGGAGGGAGTTATTTTTATAACACCCTTTTAAGCTCTATTGAACAGATATAATGTGCATCATCGAGTGGCTACTCCTTACCATCCATATACGAGTGGCCAAGTGGAAGTGGTGAATAGAGAATTGAACAAGGTTTTGGAGAAGGTAGTGAACACCTTAAGGAAAGATTGGGCTTTAAAGTTAGATGATACACTTTGGGCATATAGGAAAGCCTTTAAGACACTCATAGGTACTACTCCTTATAGACTTATGTTGGCAAGGCTTGTCATTTACCTCTAAAGCTAGAGCATAGAGCCAATTTCGCAATTTGGAAGTTAAATGTGGATTGGAAGCTTGCAGGTGACAAGAGATTGCTGCAACTTGATGAATTGGAAGAGTTGAGGAAAGAGAAAAAAAATTGGCATGATACTCACATTATAAAGAAAGAGTTTAAGAGTGGGGACTTGGTGTTTTTATTCAATTCATGACTTTGGTTATTTCTTGAAAAGCTTTAAGTCAAGATTTAATAAACCCTTCAAGTGTTTTCTCATGGAGCTTTGGAGTTAGAAAATGACAAGGGTAAAGCATTCAAGGTCAATGGGCATAGGTGTAAGCTATATTATAGAGGGACATACTCACAAGAAAGGGAAGTCATGTCTTTCCTTTCTTCCACTATGTCATGAATGCATATGGAATGGTCAAGCTAATGACCTTAACTTAGCATGTTTACCTTTCTTTTGGTTATCTTTGTTTACTTGTTTGTTTGAATTGTTTGGTTTTGATTATGTTTGGTTTGAGTTTGCTATGATCTTTTGGTGTTTACTTGGGTCTTATTTGAGTTTTAACTTGTTTTCTCTTAAAATTTCTTATTGGTTAGGTTATTTTGATGTGTTTTCAGGTTGTTTGAATGTTGGGAATGCATGCTAAGCTTGGAAGAGGGATAAAAAGTTGGAAATTCAAGATTGTGTGTCTATAAAGTGCCCATAATCGTAGGAATGGACCTGTTTTCCACAATCATGGGAAAGTTATTCAGAAAGTTTCTCGAACTTTAACCCACAATCGTAAGAAGTACAAGGATTCCCACAAACGTGGGATCCCCAACCTAAAGAATTTTTAAAAGCCCCTCTTTCTTTCTTCTTTCTTCATCTTTTCACATTCTCTCATTCTAAAACCTGAAACCCACTCACCCAAACCTCACAAATCAATCTTGGTGATTTCTCCACTTTTTCCATCTTTGTTCTCTCCCTTAACACTTATTTCACATTACCCACTCAAGAATCCAAAGATTTGGTAAGTTTTTCCGTCTTTCTCTCTTAAAAACATGTTAATCTCTCTCTTGACTCTTTTTGCAAGTTTTTCTCCTTAAATGGTTCCAAGGAAGCTTTTAGCCCGTAAACCAACTAACCAACTATGCCCCCAAGTCTCCTGAGAAGGTAAATGTGATATGGCAACCATTTTTTGCACCTTATTCCTTATTTTTTTGGAAGGTATGAGATTGTAGGATTTTAAGGATAGAGAGTTATTGCCTCCTACATACTTTGATTTTAAATTGTTAGAAACTCTATATCTAAAGCATAAAATTGAAAGGTTGGCTATAAATATTTGTTGGGGTTGTTTAGTTCATTGTGATGTATTGACATATCCCATGATGACTATAGAATTTTTCACCACTGTGTGTTACAATACTAAAATGGACACTTTTTGGTTTAGGATAGGTGGCCATGCACATAGGCTAGATTATACTATCATTTATACACTCTTTGAATTGTCTAACACCAAAGTTTTGGATGACCATGATGATTTTAATGTGGATGATTATTGGAAGATCCTTAATGGTGAAAACACTTTTGACTCTAGGAATACACCTAACACTTTGATTCGTAGCACCAAGTGCTTACTTTTTCATAAGTTTATGTGCCTAATTGTTTTTAACAAAACTAAAAGCAATATGCAGCCACTTCTCAGCTATCCTCTTCTTAAGTGCCTCCAAAGGCCTAAGAAGAAGCAGTTGAAGATGAACTAATTGTAGCAATAGATGTTGACAAGTTCTAGCAATTCCTTAACCAATTGGCTGAAAACCATCAACAAATGACACTGTAAATTAATGAGATTGGCACCTAGATGAGACAAGTGCATAAAGAGAAGTGGTATATTAAAAAGAAATTCCTCAAGTTCATCTTGATGAAGAACAATGAAGTCCCTTCCCCTACACCTTCACCACCACAATCTCCATGAAACTTTCTTATCCTTTACTTTTTACATCGTTTTATTTACCTTATTAGTTGCTCTATTTTCTTATTTGTTTGATGTTGTGTTTTTTTTTGTTTTTTTGTTGTTGCCTTATCACATTGAGGACAATGTGTTGTCTAATTGTGGGGAGGTGACATTTGCTATGTCAATTACATTTTTTAGTCACTGTTTGCATTTTGTTAATTAGGATGCATGTTTTAAGCATATTAGGTTGTTGTTTTTGGTTGAGTGATGATAAGTAGTTGGTTGCATAAGCTTACTCAGAATTTGACACTTGAACAATAAGGTAGGGTAGAGATGCATAATAAATTTTCATTTAAGCCAATGTGAGGATTGAGCCTATATGACTCCATCTATAGTCATTTTATTTCTTTGTTTATATGATGGTTCCTTAAGTTATTACCTTCAGAACTTGCTTTAAATCGGTTTGAGTCTACTGGATGCATGCTTAATAAAGATTATTATGGCTCTTTTTTCATGTTAACCTTTGGCTTAAATGTCTTACCTTTTATTATCCCTTATTACCCCCATTGAGCCTTGACTGATTTGTTTCTTGAAAACATCCCAAATTTTAAAAGTCGACACCCCATTAGCCTACCCATTCACAAGCTTAGTAGAGTATTAAGTGATGCATTATTCTAAACAAGAAATAATGAACAAAGTAACATTTAAATGCAATGTGATCTAAGAGTAAAAGTATCACTCAACTCATCTCCAAAAAAAAGAACATTTTAGTAGCATTAGTAAGTGCGGAGTAGTAGTATATCTACCTTTGTGTATCTCATAAATATGTTTTGTTATCCCTTTGTTCACTTATTACTTTATAAATGCTTATGTTAAACCCTTTACCCCTTTTGACCCACCTTAACCCTTACCACATTACAACCCAAAGCAAGTCCTTTTAATCTATTTATGCATGTAATCTTGTAGAGGAGAATTGGCGTATTAGCAAGCCTATGGTAGTGTAGTTTTCTATAGGGAGCTTGAGCGAAACATTAACCATCAAACACGTGAGAAAAATGAGTGAAACCATGAGCAAGATTCATTTTTCTTTTATACTTATCTTTGAGTGATGGTGTTATAAGTTGAATTTGCTTATGTACACTAATGAAAAGTAGCCATGATATGTGTAGTAGCTTGACATTTGAGTTAGCAAAACTTTGAGGGATTGCATGCTTTGATATTTGTGAAAATGAAGTGATGGAATTGATTGGTTGTGTTTGATTTTTCTTGAGGACAAAAAGATTTAAGTGTGTGGAAGTTGATAGTTGTGCATTAATGTGTGCTTTTCCAAGTATTTGATATGTTTTTCTTGCATAACAAGTTGTTATTGTTGTGCTTTAGGACTTATTTTAGGTGTTTTGTTCAGTTTGATCTTCATAGTTGTTTTTTTATACTTGATGTTGGTTTAGAGTAAGAATTAATCATTTTGGTGTAGGAATGAATGTTGCGAACACCGTACTGGACTCGGTACCGGATTGAGTTCTGGTATGATACTATACGATACCGGTCAATACAGGGTACCGTACCGGGCAATTTTTTACATTTATAAAATAGTCCTTGAAATTTTTAAAATTTGCAAAATAGTCCACTGATATATTGTACAGTTATATACTGTACAATTTACTGTTTACAAGTTTACATCAACCCTGTTTCCAAAAATCATAATAATAAATAATAATCACAATTAATAATTTAA
>JAOSBN010000003.1:8598405-8663194 GCA_027563595.1 Erythroxylum suave
GATATTTAATTATTGAAAAGTTAATTTCGTTAAATTTTTCATTCACTTAAAGCTTGTTTTCAACTTTTTAGAAATATCTTGATTCAATATGAGTGATTTAAGATGTTAGGGTCTATTTTTTGTATTTTCAAAATTTTTCATCAGCTTAGATATTATGATTTAATTTGAACGTTTTCAAATGTTAAGATTTATTTTGTATTCTATTACAAAATGTTGAGACTAAAAATTCATTTTCAGTATATTGAATTTTATGTGTTTTGATTTTGATTTTAAATTGTGTTAATATTATACATAAAATTTAAAATAAAGGTTATTAAATTACAAGAAATTTTAGGATGCTTAATCTTAATTTTTAAACTATTATGTGAATCAGCCATCAGGGGATTAATGTAGTTCCAAGTAAATTCTAGGTCTCAATTCTTCAATTTTAAAATAATTATCAGAATCTCCTTTCGTAAAGAAATGAACGTCAGAATAAAGTTCTACCCTTTAAATTATTAAAACACCTTATTTGTTGACGGCCTTAAGAATTTATTGTATTTTTTTGACAGTAAGTTGGTAAATTGAATTGAACGTTCGGAAGAAAGCGACGCAAATCCTGACTAGAAATAGAACTCAGCTTCTTCCAGTTCATAACCTTTGACTGAAAGGAAGGTGGGGGGCATTTTGGTCAATCCGGAACCTAACTAATCACATTAGGGACCAACTACCCCAGCCAGACCTGTTTTTGTCTTTTTGACTCTGTATAATCCGCCAACATGTGTTTCTTCCTCCTGTGAACAGCTCTCTTCAATCTTCTGTATGATAAATATATACCTGAACACACTCTGTTTGCGTTCATATTTCATACACACAACAGAAGAGGTAAGGGAGTAAGACTGTGAGACAGAGAAAGGAGATGGCCAGTTCAGGAGTTACTCTGGAGGATGTGCCTTCCGTTGATTTAATGACAGAAGTCCTCCGCCGCTTCAAGTGTTCCTCCAAGCCTGACAAACGTCTTGTTCTCATCGGTAATCTACTCTTTTTCTCTCTGTTTTATTAGATTATATGTTACATGCTCTTTTAGTCATTAGCAGTTTGTTGCTTCGGTTCCGTTGCATTTTTCTTCTGGGAGGAAAAGTTGTCCTTCGTTTTCTTGAACTATACGGTGTTCAGAAATGGATCCCGTCTCTGCTTCTGCAGAATTTACCGTTTAGTTGTATAGTCAAAGTCCCCCACACGTAAAGGCGTGCAAATTTCCAGCTTTTTGTTTGTGGGAAATTTTCCGTCTGATTTTATTTGGGATCACGAGTTTCGGGGAACAAAATGTCTTAGTCTTGCATTCAATAAGTAATGTCACTTTCCTCATTTTGAAAAAAGAAAATATCAGAACAAAGGAAAAATGATGTGAAAATGTTGAATTGGAATCATTAGAACATGAGCCTACGGAAGCAATTTCAAGTATCCATAATTACCGATGGGTGCGGAATGTGCGTTGAATTGCATAATTTTCACGAATTCATGTGAAAAACACGAATTCCAGGCTGACTAGTTTTTGTGGTTAGGATGATGGAGTTTAGCCTTCAGGCCCCCAGCTGATAGTGAAGTGATTTATTAGCAAATTTGTGACTTAAAAGTGGTTAAATGAATGACGGTGAAGAACTTAGTTGGAATTGTAACAATTGCAGGTCCACCTGGATCAGGAAAGGGTACACAATCGCCTATAATTAAAGATGAGTACTGTTTGTGCCACTTGGCAACTGGTGATATGCTAAGAGCTGCAGTCGCTGCTAAAACTCCTCTTGGGATTAAAGCCAAAGAAGCCATGGATAAGGTGTGCTGTTGCATAAGATTGTCTTGATATAATTTCACACATAATTCACATTGTTGGTTTTAGCTAGAGACTCTGTTGCGGGGATTTTGATATTTTACAGGGAGAACTTGTATCTGATGATTTGGTGGTTGGGATAATTGATGAAGCAATTAAGAAGCCATCATGTCAAAAGGGTTTCATATTGGATGGCTTTCCACGGACAGTGGTTCAAGCAGAAAAGGTTTATTCTTTCTGTTCTTACCTGGCCGTGGCACTTATTTTATTTGATTTACTTTTGAAACCGTTACTTATTCCCACATTTTGTGCAGATGGACAATATGCTTGAGAAGCAGGGAACTAAAATTGATAAAGTGCTGAACTTTGCAATTGATGATTCCGTACTAGAGGAAAGGATTACAGGCCGGTGGATGCACCCTTCAAGTGGTCGCAGCTACCATACAAAATTTGCACCACCTAAAGTTCCTGGTGTTGATGATGTAAGTTTTGCCGTTTAAATACTATATAACCTTTAGTCACTAACATACTATTGATTTTTGAATCATAATTCAGCACTGGATTTGAATGGTGATCTGTTATCTTTGTTTGCATGCTGGCAAGGTTTATATACATAATTTTGGCCGATTTGTCTTCTAATTTTGTTGACTGAGAATAGTATATTCTAGGAATCTACTTTACTTGATAACATAAATTAGCAAGCTTACGGCATTTGCTAGTGATCTTGGCATTTTCAAATTTTTTCCTTCTTGGCCTTTCTAATGATTTGATTGCCTTAGAATTTGCATGTTCTTCTTAGGCTCTTACGGAATCTAACTGTGTTTCTCTTACCTTTTATCCCTTTCTCTGTTTCATTCTGCTGTTTATGTGCCAATAAAGGTTACAGGAGAGCCTTTGATACAAAGAAAAGATGATACTGCAGAAGTTTTGAAGTCAAGGCTGGAAGCATTTCACAAGCAAACTGAACCAGTAAGTTTTATTTATTCCATTTCACTTTGTTATCTGTTTTATACCCAAATGTGAATTATAACAATCTAATTTCATATTATTAGAACCAAATGTTCATGGTAAAACAATTTTGAAGGAGGTTTATCAATTTAAATCCTGCATAATTCAACTTATTAATCATGTTTTTCTTTTCCCCATATGTAATACCTGCACCACAGAGGACAATTTTTCTCATCTTAGGTACAACCATGAATATAGGACCTTTTTCTTTCTGGTCCTGGCTTAGCTTCATGTCAGCTTCATTTTGCATTTAATATTGGTTGACAGTTGCCTATGTCTGTTTTTCTTTGTCCTCAGGTCATCGGTTATTATGCCAAGAAAGGTATTGTTGCGCAACTTCACGCAGAGAAAGCCCCAAAAGACGTCACTGCCGAGGTTCAGACGGCCCTTTCTTAATGAGAATGGCCAATTATTTTTGTATTTCCAGATTTAATCTGCTAAGCTGACAGATCGGCTAGTCAGTATCTATTAATCTCCACCGAGAGAATGAATGCTAGAGAGTGTCGTTTTTTACAGAACATTTTCTATTACGTGCACGGTAAAAGTGTAACGTCGAATAATTGGTGCAGCATTGCTCAAATTTTTTGTTTCTTGGAAGAACACTCAAAAAACTTTTGGTTTCTGCAAAATTGCTGGAGATGCAGTTTTGCAGCTACCAATCAAGTGGATGAAGAGGCAAATAAGAATCGTGTATTTCTTGCCTCTGATTATGTTCATACTTTCATGATCTGTTGAGATTGGAGATTCTACATCCTATTTAGCTTCTGGAGTAGCCATGGCAATTACGTAAAACATTATCAACAGGTACGCCAAAGGAATGAGGAGATCATATTTTTGTTTCAATTAATCAGTGCTCATATTCTTTTATTAAATTTTATTCACATATTTATACAGTATCTATACAAATATATGAACCAAATTAAACAGAATAGGATAGGAATAACCTAAATGAAGCAAGGTGCTCCGAGAATTAGAGCAATTGCGACATTACCTTCAAACATAATTCTTCTGTCTACTTGGTGCAATGACTTATGGGGTGAGGGGCACACAACTCCAGGGTTTTTCGTGAAAATCAACGTTAAGACGGCGTTGTTAGTGGATCAACAATGGACTGCCTTTGTATCACCGACTTTGTTCTTGGTCTCATAATGTTAACTGATCGGTCGGTCGAACGAAAGATCAGACACATGAGCTTATGATAAAAACTTGGCTTTTCAGGCCTTTTTGGGTGTTTGTTTTGAGCCCGGCAGGAACTAAACCCTGGCATTTCCGGTTGTCCTGGAGTTAGTTTCTTCCTGCTCTCAAGTCATTATAAATGGTTTCTGACGTGGGGTCTGGCCCAAGTTGCACATGACTGTTTAAACTAATCAACACGTGAACGGTACGAGGAGTAGTGGAGCTTGTCAATCAGTCAATGTCATCAGACGATCCACCTATTAGACTATCGAGGTGTTTGCAGTCTAATTTTAAGCAATAGTACACTTGCAATTCAATATAGAAATAATCCAGGAACACCAACCAACTTTCCCCCACCAAGGACAAGGACGATGCACACTTGAAAGGGATGCACTTGCAAAGTTTTCTTCACATAGGTAGAACTTACTATCGATAAATTATTTTCAATTTCATGTATTTTTTATTCTTTACTAACTTGCCAAGATTGAGATGAGTTGGTTTAACTTCTCAAATTAATCTAGATAAGCTAGTTCCATCAGCAAGTTGCGTCGCTGCCTCATCTCGGAAAGAATGCAACTTTGTTTTATGGCCAATGCTTAGTCTGTAAGAGGTAAGAATAAAATACTTTTCCGGGACTCCCGTGTCCTTTACGTATGTTTTTGCTGAATTGTTTGCAGCATCAGTCAGTTTTGCTGGTGTCCGTTTAGGAAATACCAAACGCCGTACTATTTTTGCTCGGGGAGCTTTCTTTCGCTTAATCGCTTCATTACTTTTCATCCTTATTCCTTTTCTTGTTACGTACCGTGTAGACTGCTGTGTAGATTCCAAACAGAAACAATGCCGGCAGGTGTGAACTGACGGGACAAAAAGATGGGTTTGGGAGTCATACTCTAAATCTCCACTTGCAAAATCGATGGCTTTCTTCTGCTATTCAAATCTTGCCATGTTCTGTATTTGGTGTTAGAGAAGTACGAAAACACTGATTCATAGTTTTGATTGTAAGAAGGAAAGGTATCCAAGTTTTTGACTTTAGGGAGAGTGAGTGGAAGGGAAAAGTAGTGGGAGCAAAATGAAGTTGGTTCCAAGAGAAGTGGATAAACTAGCACTCCACAACGCTGGATATCTTGCTCAGAAGCGCCTTGCTCGTGGGCTAACGCTTAATTACACTGAAGCCGTAGCTCTAATAGCTACTCAGGTTCGTCTCAAGTCTACTTATTCTTTACTTCCCGCCTTTTCCGTGATGCCCTTTGACTATACATGTCATATTCATATCAAAGTTTAAATGATCTTTTACGTATATGGTTAACTTGCACATTGTTTTCCTTCTCTGTATTATCAGAAAGTAACACCTTCACTTGAATATGATAATTCTTTTTCTTCACTTTGTAGATTTTAGAGTTTGTTCGCGATGGTGATAAGACGGTGGCTGAGTTGATGGACATTGGGAGACAATTATTGGGAAGGTATTATCTGAAACTTGAATCATGGGTTCTATCATTTCAATATGAAGTTAGACAAAGGTGCTGTTTCCTGGAATAGGTAACGGTTGTCGCTTTGCTAGTTGGAGATAGCGTTTATATATGTTGTCACTGAGCTTCAGGACTTCCTGTTGTTTGCTAACATTACCGCACCACATTATTAGAATGTTTAGTTGCTGCCATTTAGGGCGAGGTTGTGCTTTTTGATGCTAGTGTGATAATAAGTTGTATTTTCGTTTCATTCCTTTCTGAAAAGTTTCTTCTAACTCTGTCTTCTTTTGCCAACAGGAGACAAGTTCTTGCAGCTGTTCCACATCTTCTGGACTATGTACAGGTATAAGCTTCATCAAGTTTATAGTTTGGATTAGTTACCGTCAATTAATTATCTGCAAAATAAGATAGGCTAGTGGAGACCTTATGGTTTCTCAATCAGTAGGTCAAAGCATATTGGAAAATTATAAATTGCTGGGTTTCTGAAAGCACTTTTGAGGCTTGTTTGATACTCTTTTATTCCAGATACTTCCATTTTCCAGCTTTCCTAAAGTCGTTAGTTGTAGGTTGAAGGGACATTTCCGGATGGGACTAAGTTAATTACAGTTCATGAACCTATTGCATGTGAAAATGGAAATATGGAGCTAGCACTACATGGCTCTTTTCTTCCAGGTAAGGTTGGAAATACATTCTTATGGCACATGTAGTGCTTCCTTTCTTTATTTTTGAACTTGGGAAGATGTTGAAAGTCTGAGTCAACAACTGCAATTCTTGAAATCTGTGGTCATCATTTCTCCATTTTTAGGCAGGATTCTTTTCTGCTTATATTTGCAAATACCTGTTTGATCTATGAAGATGTCCAAATATTATCTCATATTGGTAATTCCCCAGCTCTCCTGTTCTTTCTTGTTACCCTTGTTTCTCATGTAATTACTTGCAAGCAATAAAAAATTGTTCATAAGGCATAGTGGTTCTTTCAGGTATTGATTATATCTATTTAAGGAATGACGTGAATAATGTTGACACAAAAGATTCCAAAGCTCTTATGCTCTAGAAATATAAGCAAAATTAGTAAATTGCAGAATTATGAAAATCACCTGGAAAGGGATATTAATTTTTGATCCTGAAAAGTTTGCCTGGATGCTATATATTTTAGACTTTAAAGTTTACTGCACAATACATACTCTATTATCATGTTTTGATGTGCGCGTAGAATTATTGTTGAGCATCCTTTATTTAACATGTACTGAGTAATTAGTAATATTAACTTCTTCATTTAGTGTATGATGATAACATTGAACAAAAATAATACTTTGCAGTTCCTTCCCTTGACATGTTTCCTGAATTAGAAGATGATGAAATTCCTGGTGGGGTAACTTATACCTGTGGTGATATTACACTTAATTCTGGAAGAAAAGCAGTAATACTCAAAGTAGTTAGTACTGGAGACAGGCCAATTCAGGTGTGCAGCCAAACTATCTGTTTCTTCCATTGATATCTATTTCCTTTATGGAAATAACAAGGTAACGGAATTCTACTGCTTCTATTCCAATTTCCAACTACTCTTTCAGGTCGGCAGCCACTATCATTTTATTGAAGTGAACCCTGCTTTAGTTTTTGACCGAATGAAGGCATATGGCATGCGCCTGAACATACCAGCAGGCACTGCTGTACGATTTGAGGTTGAAAATTCTACGATTTTTGATGCATAAATTTCTACTTTAATCAGCTTCTACATTTTGAAGTTTTGCTCATTTATTTAATCTTTAGTCATTGTATTGGTGTTGTGCAAGCTATTCCTTTTATTTGTTTGAAGATGTGATTCAGGTTACTCGTTGATGCTTATATTAAAAGTTTTATTACTTTGACAGCCAGGGGAATGTAAAAGTGTTGTACTTGTAAGCATTGGGGGTAAAAAGGTGATTAGAGGTGGAAACGGTATCGTTGATGGTCCTGTTGATTATAACAATAGCATAGCAGTACTGGAAGCAATTAACTCAAGAGGATTTGGAAATCGAGAAGAAGAAAATGCAAGGTTTACAATGTTTGACTCGGCAGTTTCTTGCTTCTGTTCTTTCTTATATTTTGCACTATTAGCAAAATTTGTTGATCAAGCTTAGTTAGACAAACTGATCAGTGATTAACAAAAGCATTTTATCTTTTGCAGTGAAGGTGTAGCTGGGGTTGATTCTGCTTTTACAACAAAAATGTCTCGAGAAGCGTATAGTAACATGTATGGCCCAACTACTGGTGACAAAATCAGGCTTGGAGATACCAACCTGTATGCTGAGATTGAAAGAGATTTTGCTGTTTATGGCGATGAATGTGTCTTTGGAGGTGGAAAAGTTATAAGAGATGGAATGGGCCAGTCATCAGGAAATCTACCAGATGCCTCTCTAGATACTATTATAACAAACGCTGTAATAATAGATTACACTGGGGTTTACAAGGCAGATATTGGTATAAAAGATGGTCTTATTATTGCCATTGGAAAAGCTGGAAATCCAGATGTCATGAATCAAGTGCATGTTGATATGACCATTGGGGTAAAAGATTATCACCTCTCTATCCAAATGAAGTTTTGAAATGCAAACTTATTATGTCTTAATGGGATGTATTTGCCCTGCCCTTCTCTTCTTTTGTTTTTAACTGAGTTAACAAAGAGATTATGTTTACCATTTAGGTTAACACTGAGGCTATTGCGGGAGAAGGAATGATCTTGACTGCAGGGGCCATAGACTGTCATGTACACTTTATATGCCCTCAGTTGGTTTATGAGGCAATATCAAGTGGTATGCTACTTTAGCTGGAAATAAATGGACATTCATATATATGTTGCATCATGAAGCTTCGTTACTGACATCACCTGAGGCTTGGTGATATACATGAAATTTAAGTTCTGGTTGTGCAGTGGAGCAGAATTAAATGTTTGGCTCTGTGAAAGAAACTCTTACAATGTTCCTACTCAAAATCTTGTTGATGCAAAAGAACTTAAAGTATATGGAAGAAATAAAAGAGGAAAGATTAGTCAACCACAAGTCCTAATTTGGTGGGATGAGGATTGAGAATTGAGTTGACATCAAAGATAAGGCTGAAATTCATATTGGATTAGGATTTCTTATTAGATAGGAAGGAGTAGCATTATATTATTCTATTTTAGATATGTTATACTAGTTGAATAGGACTTATAGAATTTCCATTATAGTAGGATTTAAATTAGAAATCCTTTTCCTACTAGAATAAGGATTCTAAGAAAGCTATATATATGTACTTAGTCTTTCATTAAGGACAAGCAATCTAGAATTTTTCTATAACTTGAGAGTTTCAATTAGAATGTGTGATGTTTTCTTCTGAGAGTGATTTTTAGACCCTAGGAGTGATTCATAGTTTCCTACCTTCCATTCTTTGTGTTCTTTCCTAAAATTCCAACAACCTTAACTCAAATTCCAGCCCTCTTAAACCTACATTCTAGCCATCTCAAATCTATATTCTAACCATATTCAACCCTAAAATCCTAAGCCTAAAATTCCAGCAATCAAACCTTCAATTCCCAACTTTACAAAATCTAAAAATTCTGCATTCCTAGCCAAAATTCAACCTTGAAACCTAATACTCCAGCAGACTAATATCTTCCACTATTATGAAACCAAGGCTTTATAAAAGATACCAACAGTTTAGTCATGGAAAGTTTAGACGAAGCGGTAACAAGACCACCTGAAGATTAATTATTTGTTGACTTATTCTATTGCATTGAAATTCAGATTGCAATTCCTTTTTAGTCTAACTCAGTTCTTGTTTTTTTAGCAAGTAGTGGATAGCTCAGTTCCTAAACTTTAGTAAGTAGTGGAGTTGTTGTTAGTTACGTATGTGTCAGTTTTATTTTCAGAAAAGCTTTATGAAGCTAAGTTTGTACAGAACTATTTTCATTCAGCAAAAATTTCAACTTGAGTTTCATTTAACAAAGGTCCTCTGGTTCCCTTACGAGCTGGTAATCATAGGTAAACATAAGAAAACTTTATTGTTACCGACAAATCGGCCCCTAACTAGATCCTACAGTAACATCCACACTTCCTAATTTTGGGCTTTTAACCACTAGTTCATAATTCCTCTATTTGTCCTACATCAGTTTGGTATCAGAGCTTGGTTCACAATGGTGACACGTAGCAGAAAGGCATATAGAGGAGTATTCAACGACCAGGAGCGAGATGAGATACTTCTACGAGTTATAGAAAGATTGGATCTTACTGATCCTTGATCACAAGGTGCTCAAAGAACTAGCCCAAAAAACAATACTAGACAACAAACTACACTTGATGGTGAGGGAGGAGAAAGTGAAATCCAAGATGAAGAGGCTGACACTTGTCATCAACGAATGGGGTTAGGAGATCAATGCCTACCGAGAGATCTAAGACAAAGACATCAACCAGCAGCATATGGAGAGCACATGCGAGCCTTAAGAGGCCACGAAAGAGTTGAAACCCGCAACAAACTTGATGGCATTGCTAAGAAAGTTTGTGTTGAAGCCCCTGATTTTGTAGGAAAAATGGACCCACGCCTATTCTTGGACTGGATAGCAATAATGGAAGATTTTTTTGACTTGTACCACATGTCAGTAGATCGAAAAGTTCGATTTGCAAAGATGAAGCTAGTTGGAGACTCTAAAATCTGGTGGAGATCGGTAGAGGATAGACTTCAAAAAACAGGCCAGTCACAAATTGTTGATTGGCAAGAGATGAAGTTGAAGTTGTCAGCGAAATACCTACCATTTCGTTATCAAGAAGATTTGCAAGGTCAACTCGCAACCCTTAAACAAGGGATTATGTCCGTAACTGAGCATATGGAAATATTTGATAAACTCTTTATTCAATGTGAAGGGATGGAGTTAGAATGACAACTTATATCTCACCACAAAAATGGCTTAAGAGCAGAAATTCGCAAGGAGCTGATAATGCAAAGGATTTATAGCCTTGAAGATGACTATCACTTGGCTTTAAGAGCAGAACAATACTTGGGACTACAAGCTAAAAAGTTTCAATGTCAAACTGGGGAGTTTGACATGCAGAGAACTATGACAGGGCAAAACTTTAGTCTAGCACCTAATGCATCAAAATCTGCACCACCAAACAACTACAAAACTTCTCAAGCAGCTGAATTTAAAGGCAAAGCTATAGCTGAGACGGGGACGAAAGGAGGCAGCAATGACAAGAAGTGCTTTCGATGCAACGGAAGGGGTCACTTTGCTTATGAATGTCCTACTAAAGCTTTGCATTACAATGGGGGAAGAAGAAGAGGAAGAATTTGATGACTACATGTGTGAGAACGAAGCTGGAGAGGAGTTGGAAGGAGACTCTAATGATGAACTAGATAGCCTTACAAATCTTAATGTAGTGAGACAAATACTTACAACCCCCACAGTAGAAGAACAAGAAGAATGACTTCGTACTGCTATTTTCTTTACTCAAGTTATATGTGGAGATAAAGTATGCAAGCTTATCATTGATGGAGGAAGCAGTATGAGCGTGGTATTGGAGAACATGGTAAAGCGATTGAATTTACTACGGAGAAACATCCAAATCCCTACAAAGTTGCTTGGATAGATGATAGTACTATACAAGTTGCGTGAAGGTGTTTGGTGTCTTTCATATTATGAATATACGAGAACTCTGTTTGGTGTGATGTCATTCCTATGAAAGTATCCCACATGTTACTTGGGCAACCGTGGCTTTATGATTGAGATGTGCAGCACTTCGGAAAAGCTAACACCTATCATTTTATCTTCCATGGAAAGAAGATAGTTTTGAAGCCCATGAAGGTATACAAGGTAGAAAAATATAACCAAGTGGACTCTTTGGCAAACTTTAAAGCTGAAACAACAAAACATCAAGTTCAAACACTTAAAGAGCAAGCTGAAACACTTGAACTGGAGGTCGAGACACCTAAACAACAGGCTGAAACCCTTGAACAACAATCAAAACACAAGGGCAACAGGCAGAAACAACAAGGAAAAGACAGAAAAAATCGGACAGCAAGCTAATATAACAGAACAGGGGGTTGAAAAGATTAACCAACAACTACTAAGAGTTCTGAAGCTTGATAGTTCAAAACCTGATGATATCCTTAGTGTTGTTGACAAAGATTGTGTTGTATTGGCTGATGAAGGAGAAGTAGATTTGAATGAAGATATGAAACTAACACAATATAGGAATACAAGAGAAGCTGTGAGTGCACTTGCAAAGTCAAAATTCAACAACCACAAAAAATTAAAGGATCTGACTACAAGAAGCAACAATAGGTGTGTTCTTGATGCCTATGTTATAGAGAAGTCATGTGGTTTAGTTATGAAACCATTTGCAAATAAAATGGTCAAGACTTATGATATTGTCCACACTGCTAAGTTATTCTTCAAAGAGGTTGTATGTCCCCATGGATTACCTTTAACTATCGTCTCTGATCGTGATGTAAAGTTTATGAAATATTTTTGGAGAACTTTATGGAAAACATTGAACACTAAGCTTCAATTTTTAAGTTATTTCCATCCACAAACTGATGGACAAACGAACGTGGTGAATAGAAGCTTGGGATACTTGTTAAGATATTTGGTTGGAGACAACGTGAAAAGTTGGGACCTAATATTTCGTATGGCAAAATTTGCATACAACAGTTCTATTAATAGGTCGAATGGTAACATCCCTTTTGAGATAGTTTCAGGAGTTCAACCAAGGAAGCCAGTTGATCTGGTTCCTTGACCACAAACAACAAGAGTTAGTGTTGAAGCTGAAGGTTTTGCAAAGCACACGAGGGACATCTTCGATGAGATACATCGAAAGATAACAACCAGTAACTTTTCTTATAAAGAACATGTTGATCAACATCGTCGATTGGTGGAATTCAACGAAGGGGATATGGTGAAGATTACGATTCGTCCAGAGCATTTTCAGAAAGGAAAATATAGGAAGCTTCATTTATGGAATGCTGGACCTTATAAGATCATCAAAAAGATAAAGTGCTAATGCTTATGTTTTGGAATTACTGAGTGACCATTTTTAATGTTGTGGATTTAACTATTTATCATGGACAAGATGATTAGCAATCTCCTATTGCAGTTGTAAGAATTCCAATTATAAAGAGGAGATAGAAGATGTTCTAGATGAACAAATTGTAGCTACCAAAGATAGAGGATATCGGCAATTTCTTGTCAAGTGGAATGGAAAGAAACCGATTTCTGACAGCACTTAGATTTCAGAGTTTAAATTTAAGAAGTTGAATTCAAATTTATATGATCAGTATTTATCACATTCAACGTCAAGGATGACTTCCAATAAGCCGGGGAGAATTGATGCAAAAGAACTTAGTACATAGAAGAAATAAAAGAGGAAAGATTAGTCAACCACAAGTCCTAATTTGGTAGGATGAGGATTGGGAATTGAGTTGACGTCAAAGATAATGCTGAAATTCATATTGCGTTAGGATTCCTTATTAGATAGGAAGTATTAGTATTATGGTTAGGAAGAGCAAAACCGTGAGTGTTTGGACTGCACCCAAACTCTAAAGCAGACAATATCTGTGAGCGGGTGGTTTGAGCTGTTACAAATGGTATCAGAGTCAATTCCCAACTCCTTGTGCCAACTAGGACGTTGGGCTCAAAGGCGGGTGGTCAACGAGGATGCTGGGCCCAAAAGGGGGGTTGGATTATGAGAATCTTACATCAGTTAGAAAGGGGAACGAAGTACGCCTTATAAGGGTATGAATACCTCTCCCCCAAGACGTATTTTCCTAGCTGGGCTAGGAAGAGTAAAATCATGAGGGTTTGGGCTAGGCCCAAAGCCTAAAGCCTAAAGCCTAAAGTGGACAATATCTATTGGCAGGTGGTCTAGGCTGTTATAATGATATTAGAGCGTGTTCCCAACCCGTTGTGCTAGGCTGGGTCCTAAAGAGAGGGTTGGGCCCTAAAGAGAGGATTGGGCCCTAAGGGGGGTGGATAGTGTGAGATCTCACATCAGTTGGAGAGGGGAACTAAGTACGCCTTATAAGGGTATGGATACCTCTCCTATATAAGACACATTTTTCTAGCTGAGCTAGGAAGAGCAAAACCGTGAGGATTTGGGCTGGGACCAAAGCTCAAAGCGGACAATATTCATGGAAGGGTGGCCTGGGCTGTTAAAATCGTATTAGAGCAGGTTCTCGACTCGTTGTGCTAACTAGGCTAGGCCCTAAAAAGGGCTGGGCCTTAAGGGGGGTGTATAGTGTGAGATCCCAAATCGATTGGAGAGGAGAACGAAGTATACCTTATAAAGGTATGAATTCCTCTCCCTCATAGACTCGTTTTCCTAGCTAGGCTAGGAAGAGCAAAACCGTGAGGGTTTGGGCTGGGCCTAAAGCCCAAAGCTCACAATATTTATGGGATGGTGATCTGGGCTATTGCATGTTATCCTAGTTGAATAGGATTTATAGAATTTCTATTATAGTAGGATTTAAATTAGAAATCATTTTCCTACTAGAATAAGGATTCTAAGAACACTATATATATGTACTTAGTCTTTCATTAAGGAAAAGCAATCTAGAATTTTTCTATAACTTGAGAGTTTTCAATTAGAAGCTGCGATGCTTTCTTCTAAGAGTGATTCTTAGACCCTAGGAGTGATTCCTAGTTTCCTATCTTCTATTCTTTGTGTTCTTCCCTAAAATTCTAGCAACCCTAACTTAAATTCCAGCCCTCTTAATCCTACATTCTAGCCATCTCAAACCTATATTCTAACCATATTAAACGTTAAAATTCTAAGCCTAAATTTCCAGCAATCAACCTTAAATTCTAAGCTTTACAAGATCTAAAAATTTTGCATTCCTAGCCAAAATTCAACCTTGAAATCTAATACTCCAGTAGCCTAATATCTTCCACATTGCTTTTAACCACTAGTTCATAATTCCTCTATTTGTCCTACATCACTTGTCTTATGAAATTCTTGCATTATAAGGTTCATAACTGTGAGAAGCTGTTGTCTTGCTGGCATCCTAGTTGTAGGTTATAATTTCACGTGTGTTATGTACAATGTATTCCGAATGTGCTTTTTCAGCTTTCTTAATTTTGATGGTAGGACCCAAGATCATACATGTTGTGTAAGTTTTACTTAGAAAAATATCCTTAAAGCAGTGGTATTATATTTTTTTCTTTATTGCTAAAGTATTATACAATTTTGATGAATTTTACACACATTTTTCTTCATGACACTCTTGGACTTAGATTACGGTGAATGTTTTCACATTGTTCTCTGGGACCTCAGCATGATCAAATTGTATTATACATCCTACGGAAAATCAGCTTTCCTTTTGAAAACTGAATGTTGTTACAGGTATCACCACGCTCGTGGGAGGTGGAACAGGGCCAGCTGATGGAACACGTGCAACTACTTGTACTCCTGCTCCATCACAATTAAAACTAATGTTGCAATCTACAGATGACCTGCCTCTAAATTTTGGCTTCACTGGAAAAGTATGCTTCAATGACTCTATACTTAATTCTTTTCTTCCGTGCAATTTTCACTAGCTTGCATTTCACAGATAAGCCTCCCCAATAGTTCTTTGAGTAATTGCAACTCCTTTTCTGCTTTGTGCAATCTTATTGTTTACGTTACAGGGTAATGGAGCCAAACCTGAGGAACTACATGAAATAATCCAAGCTGGAGCAATGGGACTGAAGCTTCATGAGGATTGGGGAACTACTCCTGCAGCCATAGACAACTGCTTGGCTGTAGCAGATGCACATGGCATCCAGGTCACATTCGTCGATAGGCAAAATGTAAAACTATGACTTGTATGTTTCACTGATGTTTTATTTGTTTGATTTCATAGGTAAATATTCATACTGACACCTTGAATGAATCGGGATTTGTTGAGCATACAATTGCCGCTTTTAAGGGAAGAACTATTCACGCTTATCACAGGTAAAAGACTCATTTATAATATTTTTTATTTTATGAATCTTTAGTAGGTTCAAGTGGATAATCTTCTACATAATTTAGGCATAAACTTTTTTTGGGTGTAAGTTACAACTATCAAATATCTTTCAATTCATTGGACTTTTCTTCATGACGTCTCTTACCGGGAAAGATTCCTGGAGAGATCCAATAAGAACAAATCCGATTGCCTTTCTACGCCACTTCTACTCGGTTGAGTATGACCTTTCTATAGTTACATGGAAACTTTGATGATATGACCGAGCTAGCTTCCTTTCATACATTTCTCATTATTGCTGTGTTCTCTATGTTTTGACATATTGCTGAAGGATAATAACCATGTGCATTTTCAAGGTTTGATAGATTTTCTAATGCTACATCTCTTGTTTGCTTATGCTGGTAATTCATGGGGCAGTGAAGGTGCTGGCGGTGGTCATGCTCCAGATATTATTAAAGTTTGTGGTGTGAAAAATGTCCTGCCATCATCAACAAATCCCACACGACCGTTTACTTCTAACACCATAGATGAACATCTTGATATGCTGGTATGAAAAGATACCAAAATTACTGGGAGAGATTATATTGTGAGGATAATTGATTTTCAATTTTTATTGGGCCCATGCAGATGGTCTGCCATCACCTTGATAAAAACATTCCAGAAGATGTAGCTTTTGCTGAATCAAGGATAAGGGCAGAAACAATTGCTGCAGAAGACATATTGCATGATATGGGGGCCATTAGCATTATATCCTCTGATTCACAAGCCATGGGTCGTATTGGAGAGGTTTTTTCACTCCCTTTTGCATAATTTATTCTTCCATGCCACACTATTTATATTGTTGTTTGCTAGTCGTTTTTCTACGGCCACATGGTAATTAGTAAAGTATTTATATTCAAAATGGTTGAAATGTATTGAGTTGAGCTAGGGCTGTGATAAACGAGGTTCATACTGACATCTGTGCATGGAAAAAGCATATCCTCTTAGGCTAAATTGTGATACAGTCGTATCACCTCATAAATAAGTGGATATTTATATTCAACATCGAATTTCGTTGTTATTGATATGCCATGGAGCACTAGAATTGGCAGAACTAGAATTGACAATTTTATTTGTTATGATGAGAATATCTTTTGACAGTTGTGCACTTGGATGACTGAAGTAAAGAAACCTGAAAGCTATCTTTTCTTATATTATTCAGCATCAAAAGAACAGATTTCAGTTTTAGTGGAATTTCATGATCATGTGTCCTAAAAATTAAAACAAGACTAATCCTAGCCCTGGTGGGAAACAGTTAAGAGGTCAGCATTTTCATAACTGAATTGCTGGAGGAATGATGTAAAGAGACATGGGCATTCCCTTTATTCTAGTCCTTCCATTAGATCAAAGTTGTTACCAAACTGAATGCAAACTTTTCAGGACAAAGAATTGCTATATCGTTTTGCAATTGGTGCATTTGTGTTTGCTATATGGATGATTTTGGATAATATCAAATGGTATATAACTTGTAGCTTCTTTAACATTTTTGTTCGTTAACCTCCAGCCTATCTCCAGATAACTGTTATGTTTAAACTTCAAATTTGACAAGTCTGAATGGGATTTCCAGGTTGTCAGCAGAACTTGGCAAACTGCTCATAAGATGAAATCTCAAAGGGGATGGATTGGTCCTGGTAAATCAGATAATGACAACTTCCGCATCAAACGATACATTGCAAAATATACTATAAACCCGGCAATTGCAAATGGTTTAGCTGATTTTGTTGGTTCAGTTGAGGTAAATTTTCTATTATCTTTGATGAACCAAAAATTGTTTTCTGAATTCTTAATAAGAGTATGTTTAGAAGTTGAATGTAACAATCCAATCTTTTCCTAAATTTTCCTAAACTTTTCCAGTGTTCCATGATATAGATATTATGGGCGACATTATTACTCATTTGATATCTGCCTGATAAATCAAATGCAGGTTGGGAAGTTGGCTGATCTTGTTCTATGGAAGCCATCTTTCTTTGGAGCAAAACCTGAACTGGTAATTAAAGGTGGTGCAATTGCATGGGCTAACATGGGTGATCCAAATGCAAGCATTCCTACACCTGAACCTGTAAGATTTGGTATCTAAGTGTCAGATTATCATGTTTGTGAGTGAGGCATCCGGTTTACTCATCTAACATTCTTGACTAAAGTTGTTTAACTTCTCATTTTCACATTTAGTGCAATGTTGGAGCTGACGATAATGTATTTACGATAAAACTATTATATTCATGGGAAATGCATGTTGAGTTTGCTTGGAAGGAGGTCTGGAAACTAAAAAACAAAGATCGTTTGCTTCAAGTTCCATGTTGGTTTGTTGCAGGTAATCTCCAGGCCTATGTTTGGAGCATTTGGAAAGGCAGGAGGTTCCAACTCCATAGCTTTTGTTAGCAGGGCATGATACTCTTTACCTCGTCCTTCATTCCATTCCTACAACATTTCTTTTTCTAGGCCTTGTCTTCATACTTGTGTTGACAAAAGTATCTTTCCATGTTTTTCCTCAATGTTTCTAAACAGGCAGCTGCAGACAATGGGATTAAGGCCTTATATGGGCTCAACAAGAGAGTGGAGGCGGTAGACAATGTCAGGAAACTCACTAAGCTTGACATGAAGCTAAATGATACTCTCCCTGATATCAAAGTGGACCCTGAAACCTACATCGTGACAGCAGATGGGGAGCTTATCACCTGTAGTGCTGCCACGACGGTTCCTCTTTCCCGAAATTACTTCCTCTTTTAGGCTTCAGCATGAATATCATAATTATTTTGGACCCAGTGTGTAATCCTGCCCAGTAAACCAAGTATCACCACCATTAATTGTATGCTGCATGTGAGAAGCGTATGAGAGGCCAATGGATCATATGTGTGATTGGCTAAAACCTGTTGAATCTTTGTCATTTTCTAATGCTACAATTTAGACAAGGTGAGGAACAACTGAACCCTTGACCTCAAAATCCTGAATACAACCTCGATACCACTTGCCGTGAAGATTGAGGTCTATTTCCCCCAATTTATGTTTTTAATAAAGAGAGGTTACAGTGTTATGTGATGATGATTCTCTTTATATAATTATAGTTTTGTGTTTCTTTGAGATAAAATTGCACCGTTAATCCATGCTTTATCAGGTGCTTGACAAGTTTGCCTCTAGGTGAAATAAACGCCTGGCATCTGTGCGCAGAATGAAGAATTTATAGTTTACTAGTTGGTCACTTCACTCTATAGAGAAGGTATGGTGACCTCAGTTCAGTTCTCTTACGCAAGGGGACTGGACTGAGATTTACATATGAACGTGCCAGATGATTGGAATCTCTTATTAGATGGATGGTTACAGTAA
The DNA here is from genome assembly GCA_027563595.1 of Erythroxylum suave. Classification (NCBI taxonomy): domain Eukaryota; kingdom Viridiplantae; phylum Streptophyta; class Magnoliopsida; order Malpighiales; family Erythroxylaceae; genus Erythroxylum; species Erythroxylum suave. Next base: position 8,617,174 of record JAOSBN010000003.1, read on the forward strand.
GTGTAAAGTTTCTTGATATCTGTTCCAATTCTGTTTGACGATGACCAAACTACCATTAAAATAAGGGCACCTTACCCATTTCTTTATCAACATAACCGATGCAGGAAGCATCTTTGACTTCAACAACAAAACAAGGCAAACTTTCTTTGAATCTGAAAAGGATATTTCAAGAAGAAAAGAATAATGGAATGCTTTCTGGCACGTTTTCTAGCTAGTACATCTTACTTTATGTTTGAGGTTCTTACTTCTCAGTTCATTGTCTACCCCTGTCTTGGCTTGTGGTCGTTCTTAAGTCTCAGATTTGAAGTTGCCTGCCACTGAAGAAAAGTTGTGGAACTGAGGAGTCTGATTAGCGGTAGATGATGGGAACTTCATGTGAACCACGCTAATATTACTTATAATCATTGTTATATATTGATACGCAATTATCAAAAATAAATTATGAATTTTCCATGCACTGACCTTGCAAGGTCATTTTCCATCTGCTGCAAAGGACAACCATAACTCCTAAGTGGTGAAAAGAAAGAATAGTAAAATAGACATGTGACGCAGGTCATCTTGAGTAAGAAAATTCAAAGAAGACATCAGTTGTAGACACGTAGTATCTTATCCAATCTACCGTAGAAAATTATCATCTGAATTCATGCAGAAACAACGACCATAAACCAGTAGCTTATCAACGAGAAATAATCTTTCTTTTCAGCTTCTAAGTAGTTGGAAGTCACTTCATTTTTCAAATATTAAGGATTTGGATTGAACTGTCTCATAAATTTTTCATAAAATATGAACCTCTCAGAAAATCTGTACTCGCATAGAAATTGAAACAAGACATCACTTAAATCGTCAACCTCAACAATACCTGAGCTTAAAAAGCTGATTTTCATAGCTTTCTTCTTGCAAAGTCAGAAATAAGAGTGCAGACGAAATGGAATTCAGTTTAAGTGAAAAGAAAATTCTTCAACTTTTCATTCTTCTGCACTGTAGTGCAGATAATGGATTATCTACATCATACAAAGCGATGATGATGATGATACAAATTTAGACAAGTAGTATTGGAAAAGAAGTCAACTAGACATTACCCCATTGACAGAGAGTAACCGTGACATCTAACATACCTCATTTATCAATTACTATTATCGTGAACGTGATCAGAAGCAGAGCTCATCTCCATCTTTTTTCGTTATTCTTTAATCAATCATCTGCATACTATAGTCTGGAACTTGTCCCAAGTTTGACACTCCCGCTTTCTAACATATTGGTTTGTGTATCACACGCGCAATAAACTAAGCTTGTTCCTTCGAGTCCTGTACCAACAAATAATAGATTACTGCAAACTGAACTGTTTCTGCTCACTTTCAGATCTAGCCTCCTATCAACCCACTTCAGCAGAAGTAGTAACTGTAATGTCCGGTGCTTAACTTCACACACTATCTAAGAGCGTCTCTGGACACCCCACTGATCAAGACAAGAGTTCTTATTGCAAAGGTCTCATCTCTATCATTCAATCCATTGTCGAACTGGGATAACACTGAAAGAGATAGATTCTGGTTGCGAGATGTATACAGTGAAATATGTATCTGCTTTGAACCCACAGTTATCCTCCCGGCGACTTTCGACCGCAAGCCATGGGATTCTGTGGGCTAGAAGGGTACCTGTTTCCCGGGTTGGTTCTTCCGGGTCAATCAAAGCGGTGATAAGTAGCGAGGACAAGGCTGTAGAGTCGGAAAAATCGACGGAAACTAACAAGGAGGTCAACGGTCCATTGCTATCTGCCAAGAGTGAAGGCATGATTGATGTGAGAGCAGTGATCACTGTAAAAAAGAAGATGAAAGAGAATATCACTGAGAAGATTGAAGATCAGTGGGATTATTTTATCAATGGGTTTGGTCGAGGGATCGTGATTCAACTTATCAGTGAAGAGATTGATCCTGGTTAGTACTCATTTCCCAACCGGAACTGGTTGTTTTTGTCCAAACAATGAAATCTTCCTGGGTGTTCTTGAACTGTTTGTACATGAGTTTTTGAGGCTTCCGTTTTGGATTCTTTTGTTCTTTAACTGAAGGCTAATGAAAAGTTTACTTCTTTGCTTCTGTAGTGACTCAATCAGGAAAGAGTGTGCTGTCTTCAGTGCGGGGCTGGTTGCCGAAGCCATCATCTAGTCATGTTCATATAGTTGAATATGCGGCTGACTTCACCGTCCCAATCGACTTTGGCAATCCTGGGGCTGTTATTGTCACAAATCTTCATGACAAGGAGTTCTACGTGTTGGAGATTGTTGTTCATGGTTTTATTGAAGGTCCAATCTTTTTTCCTGCCAACACATGGATCCATTCGCAGAAAGATAACGCTGAAAGCAGAATTATTTTCAGCAATCAAGTGAGTGCTGGACAGTAGTGTTTCTTTTACTTCATTTTGCTAATGCTCTCTTACCTTTTTCTGCTTATCTAAAGGCCATTTTGTTTATGACAGGCATACTTACCATCACAAACAACACCAGGCATCAAGGATCTTCGACGTGAAGACTTACTCAGCATTCGCGGTAATGGAAAAGGGGAGAGAAAAGCACATGAAAGAGTTTATGATTATGCTCCTTATAACGATTTGGGCAACCCTGATAAAGACGATGATCTTGCTAGGCCGGTCATTGGTGGTAAAGAATGGCCGTATCCTAGACGCTGTAGAACTGGCCGACCTCCAACGAATTCAGGTTTATTACTCTTCAGGGAATTTTGTCTGAATTAATTCTAGGAGATTTGTCCAACTTGTTTCTAACCTGGTACATTTTCGATATAGATCCACTCTCCGAGAGTCGTATCGAAAAGCCACATCCAGTTTATGTACCTCGTGATGAAACTTTCGAGGAGATCAAGCAGAACACTTTCTCGGCAGGAAGGTTGAAAGCTCTGCTTCACAATCTTATTCCGTCTATCGCGGCTACATTGTCAAAATCAGATATTCCTTTCACTTGCTTCTCTGATATCGATATGTTATACAACAAAGGTGTGCTGCTAAGACTTGAAGATCAAAAAGAAGTATTTCGGCATACCTTTCCGGGAAATGTTATGGATAAGGTTCTTAGCATCGGAGAAAGGCTACTGAAGTATGAAGTTCCAGCTGTTATAAAACGTATGTGCATTATTCCTTCATTTTTTCCCCAGTTCTGGAGTTTATCTAGTTCTGTTCACATTGCGCCATGTTCTGTACAGGGGATAGATTTGCATGGTTGCGTGATAATGAGTTCGCGCGGCAGACATTGGCTGGGGTCAATCCTGTGAACATTGAAGTTCTAAAGGTAAATTTTTCTCAAAGTCATAATCCGTTGTTTCTGTTATAATATTGCACTGTGCACAGTCTATTTGGTACAGCTACAAATCTTTGAGTTGGATTGTTTTTGTATAGGAATTCCCGATTCTCAGCAAACTAGACCCAGCAGTGTATGGCCCTCCAGAATCAGCTCTTAAGAAAGAATTAATAGAGGAAGAACTACATGGAATGAGTGTGGAACAGGTAAAACGTTTTGAAATATGCCTTCAGCTCATTTTGTTGCCGCTATGTCACTTTGATTTCCATGTCCTGCACTGTTCCACTCTCTAGTGCAATGTAGACTAGTTGTGCTGGTTTACCTGACCTTTTTTACAAGCTTAATGAACTGAGAATGAAATTTGTTCCTGCTGAATTAGATATTGTCTTAACTTCTGTTTTTGAAACTTGATGATGTAGGCAATTGAAGAGAACAGGTTATTTATACTTGATTATCATGACATGCTTTTGCCATTTATCAAGAAGATCAATGCTTTGCCAGATCGAAAAACTTATGCCACAAGGACAGTTTTCTTCTATAATAAGGCTGGTATGCTCAGGCCAATTGCCATTGAACTTTCACTTCCTCCGACGCCTTCTTCAACATACAATAAGCGTGTCTACACTCATGGGCACGATGCAACAACACATTGGATCTGGAAGCTGGCGAAAGCTCATGTCTGTTCAAATGATGCTGGCATTCATCAATTAGTAAACCACTGGTAAATGCTTGGAACTCTAAATGGTCTTCAACATTGTCGTGTCATATGCATCCTTAGCTATGTTTAGGTGGTGATTATTAAGGTCTCGTCCCTCATCTTCAAGTTGAATTTTTCAGAAAGCAAAGGTGCTATGTTTAGATTTAATGGGAGTAGGTCTTGGTATGACTGATTTCTTCGTAGGAACTGGCTTTTACCCTCATGAACTTTCTTCTTTTGTTGACGATTCTTTTTCTCAGGTTGAGGACTCACGCTTCAATGGAGTCCTATATAATTGCAACTCACAGACAGCTTAGCCAAATGCATCCTATTTACAAACTACTTCATCCCCATATGCGATATACGTTGGAGATTAATGCTCTTGCCCGGCAAAGTTTGATAAATGGCGGAGGGATAATTGAGGCTTCATTTAGCCCTGGAAAGTATGCAATGGAAATCAGTTCTGCAGCCTACAAAAGTATGTGGCGTTTTGACATGGAAGCGTTGCCTGCAGATCTTCTCCGCAGGTAGAAAGTCAAGCATATTAATAGGATTAGATTCTTTTCACTCCTCCCTTTCTGCTTTTTCTCTGAAACAGTACTTCCATTCTGGAGCTTTCCTTTGCTCGATATAGTTGTTGCTGTCAATCTCGTACACACTGATGCTTGTGGTATCATTTTTAGGGGCATGGCAGTGGCAGATCCTTCAATGCCCTGTGGCGTTAGACTTGTGATTGAAGACTACCCTTATGCTTCAGATGGACTCCTGATATGGTCGGCCATAGAGGAATGGGTAGAGTCTTATGTCAACCATTTCTACTCTGAGCCCAATTCTGTCACATCTGATATAGAGCTCCAAGCCTGGTGGAATGAAATAAAGAACAAAGGTCACTATGACAAAAGGGATGAACCATGGTGGCCTAAGCTGGAGACAAAAGAAGATTTATCTGGTATACTTACTACAATTATCTGGATTGCTTCAGGTCAGCATGCCGCTATAAACTTTGGGCAGTATCCTTTTGGTGGGTATGTGCCAAATCGTCCTACGCTCATGAGAAAACTCATCCCACAAGAAAATGAACCTGATTATGGAAAGTTCATTCTAGATCCTCAGCGTACTTTCCTGTCGTCATTGCCAACTCAACTTCAAGCCACAAAAGTGATGGCTGTTCAAGACACCCTATCAACTCACTCCCCAGATGAAGAGTACCTGGGTCACGTTAACCATCTGCACAGCCACTGGATCAACGATCATGAAGTGATGCAATTGTTCCAAAAGTTCTCTGCTCGACTGGAGGAGATCGAAGAAATAATAAATTCAAGAAACAAGGACATCCAGCTTAAAAACAGAAGCGGTGCAGGCATTCCCCCTTATGAACTGCTCCTCCCTTCTTCAGGTCCAGGCGTAACTGGTCGTGGGATCCCCAACAGCATCTCTATCTAGTAGGTTAGATTGGTTTCAAAGTCCCTCACCCATCTGTTCAACAACTTCTAGTGATGGTTTGTAAAATATCTGTATAACGAGTTAACGACACCTCTTCCAAACTTTATGGACCCAACGCATCTCCATCATCCTTCTGAGCTCAGTGGAGACTGGTCGAAAACAACACTTAAAACCACAGATTAAACTTAGAACAACTAATTGAGTATGATCCCCCTGAATCACTATTGACCAGAGACTGCCTTGGAAGCAGAAAATTGGCCTGGAAATTGATTTCGGCAACACTTGCGGCGTAAAGAAGATTATAACTTGGATATAGCAAAGGAGACTGCAAGTTTGATTAGTTTCTTTCACAAAGAATCAATGAACTTCGCCAGCGCCTGCCGTATTTTGAAGCCATCGACAGTTATCAGCGATTAGGCTTTTTCTATTCACGTGTCTATCATATCGACCACTGAAACTGAGACATTATAGACGTACCTGGTTGGGTACAATTGTTGGAAGCCAACCGTGATCGAATCACAGATATAGCAGAAAACAAAATAAAAAATTACAAATTCTGAGTGGATCTCAATAATTGTAAAATTTGAATAAAAGCAAAAATGATTTAGAAATCATACCTTGTTTGCTTTCCTGTTGAAAATTTTTGAAAACTTTTTTAAACCGATCAATCACGAGTTGTCCAAGCGTCCAGCCTATGATGATATCCACAGAACAAATCTCAAACTATTTTGAAAGGAAAAAACAAAAGTGCTAGCTAGCTTCTATAAGCTTTTCCTGTTTTTTTATAGAAAAATCATGTCATTTATTAAAATTAAATCTATTTAATTATAATTAAAATCAAATTCTAATTATAATTAATTTAATTTTAATAAAACCGAATATCTCATATTTGATTCCTAAAGTTTCTCAAACTTTATAATTAAGTCCAACTTAGTTAAATTGACTTTTCTTTCACAAATTATTCTTTGATATGTGACCCATTAGGTTCCTAATAAATTGACAATTAGATAAATTAAAACTTCTTTTAATTTATCTTTAATTCTCCAATTAAACAATTTATAATCATAAATCATAATTGACGTCTAGCAAAATGTCATGATTACTCAAATATTATGAATGTCATAGTGATTGACTTAACCTATTCATGCATGGCTATAATGTATAATTTAATACTTTTGTCATTCAATATTCTAATTGGACAGAGTATGAGTATTGTGTCTACTATTATCATCCAATCATGTTCGTTCTTGTTAATTAGTAATTGATTTATAATTGAAATTTGAAACACCTTTTCAAATGTAAGTTCACTCTAGCCAGAGAATTTCATAAATTATTACTAATCAAGAATAGTAGAATATTCTCTCTAATTACTTTAGAGTAACGAATCCTATATTGACTTACTCAACTATCTACATATGGTTCATACTGTATCCAATTACTACCGATTGAATTATCCTAGGGCGATTCATAAGTAGCATCAAAATATAGTAATTCTCACATTAGATACTTTGGTAATCTCAAGTCTGATGATCAATTATACAACCATTATTATGAGATAATCCACATATACACAAGTAATGTTTCGTTCGGGATTCTCATAATCGGGTCAGTTCAGTGAACTTATTCTCTAATAAACACCTACATGTTTGTTTAAGTGTATCCACATTTTAATCTATAAGATCAATTACTTTCATCATAAGAAAGAAACAAACATGTGCTAGTCTAACCATTTCATTAATATCCCGTCTTGGTGAAACTACGACTAGGAATATTTAGGAATAATATATAAAAATTGCAATTCGAATCTCATTATTATAATCGCATTATAATTTTTAATTGCATAATAATTATTCCATGGATTTTATCTTTATAATTAATAATAAAATAATTAACAAATACGCAAAGATAAAGAATGCCTTTTATTGAATTATAAAAAAGTCATACAAATAAATTTACAACCAAAATAAATTGGCTGCAAGGGTATAAACTAACAATCTCCTACTTGCACTAAAGCCAATCGCCAATGTATCAAATATCATAGTCATCCATATGTCTATCATGTCTCTTTTGAGATAATGGCTTAGTAAGAGGATCTGCTAGATTCTCTTTAGTAGAAACTCGCTCCAATGCTATGTCTTTCCGCTCCACTATCTCCCTGATTAAATGAAACTTCATGAGTACATGTTTGGATCGCTGATAAGACCTGAGTTCCTTTGCTTGTGCAATAGTACCGTTGTTGTCACAATATAAAACTATGAGCTTAGCAATGCTAGGAACCACTCCAAGTTCAGTGATGAACTTCTTGATCCAAACTGCTTCCTTTGCCACCTATGACACTGAAATGTACTCTGCTTCGGTTGTTAAATCTGCAATAGTTGGTTGTTTGGAACTCTTCCAACTAACGGCACCACCATTTAAAATGAAGATGTACCCTGACTGTGATCTACTATCATCATGATCTGACTGGAAACTAACATCCGAATATTCTTGAACTCTCAGTTCATCTCCTCCATAGACCAAGAACACATCTTTAGTTCTTCTCAAGCACTTTAAGATGTTTTTCACAGCCGTCTAATGACCCTCACCAGGATTAGACTGAAACCTGCTCGTTATGCTCAAAGCATAAGAAACATCTAGTCTAGTACATAACATCGCATAGATGATTGATCCAATTGCCGAAGCATATGGAATACAATCCATTTTATCTCTGTCCTCTTATGTCTTTGGACACATACTCTGTGAGAGAGAAATCGCATGTGATACGGGTAAGAATCCCCTCTTGGAATTCTTTATGCTAAACCTCTTTAGCACTTTATCTATGTAGGTAGATTGGAACAATCCAAGCAACCTTTTTGATCTATCTCTATAGATCTTTATTCTTAGAATATAGGCTGCTTCTCCCATATCCTTCATAGAGAAGTTTTTGGATAACCAGATCTTTACAGACTGTAGCATAGGTATGTCATTTCCAATTAACAATATGTCATCTATATATAGTACCAAGAAAATGACTGCACTCCCACTAACTTTCTTATAGACACATGGATCATCCACATTTTTTATAAAATCAAATTCTTTGATTGTCTCGTCAAAACGGATGTTCCAACTCCGTGACGCTTGCTTAAGTCCATAAATGAACCTTTGCAACTTGCATACTTGATTAGGAAATCTCTTGGATTCAAAACCTTCAGGTTGTATCATATACACATCCTCCTGCAAATTCCCATTGAGAAATGCAGTTTTGACATCCATCTACCTGATTTCATAATCATGATATGCTGCTATAGCTAACAAGATCCTGATGGATTTTAGCATAGCTACTGGCGAAAAGGTTTCATCAAAATCAACTCCTTGTTTTTGTTTGTAACCTTTAGCTACTAACCTTGCTTTGTACGTATGTACATTACCATCCATGTCAATTGTTCTCTTAAAAACTCATTTGCATCCAATAGGTATAATACCAGTAGGTGCATCAACCAAAGTCTATACTTGGTTAGCATACATGGATTCCATTTCAGATCTCATTGCTTCTTGCCATTTTAAAGAATCAATATCAGATATTGCTTCTTTAAAAGTAGTAGGCTCATCATGTACGAGTGATACATTATCCTTTCCCTGCTCAATATGTAGATCTAATCTAGTGGTTGGACGACGTATCCTACTAGTTCGTCGCCGACTATGTATTTCTTGAACCCTCGGTTGTACATCATATGTATCAACTTGAGGTTCTTGTTCCATTTCAATGTGAATTTGTGGCTCTTGAACTTCTCTAAGTTCAACCTCACTCCCATTACTTTCTTTGAGAATAAATTCTCTTTCTAAGAATGTAGCATGTCTTAAGACAAACACCTTTTGCTCAATAGGATGATAGAATTGATAACCAAAACTCTCTTTCGGATATCCCACAAATTTGCATTTATCTGATTTAGCTTGAAGCTTATCAGATATTGTACACTTCACATAAGCTTCACATCTCCAAATCTTTAAGTGTGATAATTCAGGTCTTCTACCAATCCATATCTCATATGGTGTCTTATCAACCGATTTAGATGGAACTCTATTTAAAAGATATATAGCGGTTTCAATTGCGTATCCCAAAAGGATATAGGAAGGACTGTATGACTTATCATGGAACGTACCATATCTAATAATGTACGATTTCTCCTCTCAGAAACTCCATTGTGTTATGGAGTTGTAGGAGGAGACCATTATGAGAGAATCTCATTCTCTTTTAACTAACCAAGAAACTCGTGGTCTAAGTATTCACCACCTCAATCTGATCTAATCATCTTAATACTTTTCCCAGTTTGTTTCTCTACCTTTAGTCTAAATTCTTTGAACTTTTCAAATGATTCAGAATTTTGTTTCATCAAGTACACATAATCATATCTAGAATGGTCATTTGTGAATGTAATGAAATACGAGAATCTACCTCTAGCATTTGTGGACATAGGCCCACATACATCTGAATGTATTAATTCCAGTAACTCACTAGAACGTTGTCCCTTTCCCTTAAAGGGTAGTTTGGTCATTTTTCCTAATAAACAAAATTCATAAGTTTCATATGATTCATAATAAAAAAGATCCAAATATCCTTCTTTATGTAATTTTGTGATTCTAGTTTCATTTATATGACCTCACCTACAATGCCATAAATAAGATGGATTTTGGTTACTTAATTTTCTTTTCTTACTATTTATGTTAAGAATTGACCTTTCAAGATCTAACTTATAAAAACCATTTGTAAGCAATCCAGATCCATAATAAACATCATTTTTATTAAAAAAATAACTGTTATCCTTAATTATAAAGACAAATCCATTTAAATCCAAATGAAAATAGAAATGATGTTTCTTGTGATAACAGGAACATAATAACAATTAGCAAGTTCTAATACAAGGCCAGAAGGCAAAGTTAAACTACAAGTTCCTATAGCTAATGCGGCAACTCTTGCTCCATTGCCAACTCACAGGTCGACTTCACCTTTCCTCAACAATCTACTCCTTGTTAACATCTGTATGTTATTACATAAATGAGAACCACAAGCAGTATCTAATACCCAAGAATGTGGAACAGAAGTAGAAAGATTGATCTCAATCGTAAACATACCTGAAGAGACAGCTTCCTTAAGTTTCTTATCTTTCAGGCTAGCAAGATAAGATGGGCAGTTCCTCTTCCAATGTCCGTTGACTCCGCAATGAAAACATGTGCCCTTGTCGTTGCTCTTCTTCTTGACACCTCCTTTGGCTTTTACTACATTAGTAGAAGCCTTCTGTTTCTTGTTATTTTTCTTCTTAAAACCCTTTTTTCTTGCTTTTAGAAAAATTGACAATAAGTACAGAACCGAGTTCCTTCTTAAGGCACCCTTCTGCAGTCTTGAGCATGTTCAACAGTTCAGGCAGTGTCATGTCCTTCTGATTCATGTTGAAGTTCATGACAAACTGTGAAAAGCTCGAACTCAGAGACTACAGCACCAGATCAACACTTAACTCGTGGTCTTTGACAAAACCTAATTGGGCTAATTTTTCAATATACCCAATCATCTTCAACACATGAGCGTTGACTGAAGATCCTTCTGTCATCTTGCATTGAATCAGTGCCTTAGAGATTTGATATCTCTCTACCCTACTTTGTGCACCAAATAACTCCTTAAGGTGCAGTATCATAGTAGGTGCATCCATGTTCTCATGCTACCTCTGAAGTTTAGGGGCCATGCAAGCTAACATCACACATGTAGCTTGTTCAATGTCATCAATATAATATTGATATTTCTCCCAATCTTCATCGGTCGTATCTAAACAAGGTTCTGATGGAGCAGGAGTATCAAGAACGTACAACTTTTTCTCTTACCTAAGAACTATTCTTAAGCTTCATAGCCAGTCCGAAAAGTTAGCTCCAGTCAGTTTGTTGGCGTTCATGATGCTCCTCAATGTCAGGTTGGTAGTCATCTTTAAATTCAATAACCGAAAAACATAAAAGGAGCATATATTAGTTTATATCCAAAAATCAAATAAAATAAGGACTTTAAAATTTATTTGATTACTCCCACTATTTTGTTCAAAATAATAGCCCTCACTATTATATCGAAAAATTATCAAATAATTTTCTAGTGGGCTAGAATCTTATTTAAAATTAATTGATTTTGAGTTTGCTTAACAAACCAATTAAAATTAAATTAGGTAAAAAAACAATTTTCAATCACATCTCATGTGCTCCTAGTACCGTTAGATGACAACTTTTGTCAAAATATATCACATATATTGTTCCTAACCTTGCCTCTAAATCTATATGATCATGAGTTTACTCATCCAAATCATACAATTTTAGTTAAATAGGACCCATTAATTTAAGACAAAACATATTCGGGTTATAGTGACCTTAAGTTTACTCAACAAGCCAGACTATAAACAAAATTATGGTTTTATTATCAAATAATGGAAGACAACTATCATGTTCCTAACATGTACTTAATAATTTATTGGGGGATTTAAATTTTTCAAAATTTCTGATCTCATCAAAAAATAATATAATCTCATTATATTTAAAATTTCAAACATAATCTAATTATGAAAGAAATTATTTAAAACTTTTTCTTGATTCAAATTATTGATTTGATAACAAGATTTAATTTAACAATTCAACTCTTGAAAAATTAAATTAAATCCCAAAACCCTTTTTCTAATAAAATTTCATTTGAAAACAATTTTCAAAACTTGGTAAAACACGTTACAATTTTATTAGGAGTATAATTTAATTACTATTAAAAATAAAATTAAAAGGTTTTTATAAAACATTTTTAAATTAAAAAACATAATAAAATAAATAAAAAAGTTTGTCTGGCGCGTCAACATTTCAAGTGATGGGCGCGCCATCATCTTCTCCACGCAGCCGAGCATTAACTCCTCTCTCTCATTTTCTGCAAACTTCTACCCACAAACAAATCCAAACAACACCCACGTTTTTGCTCATCAACCCACAATCTAACATGTTCCCACGTTTACCCAACTATTGGGTAGTGCTCCACCTTGCTTCAACTGCCGCATTTGATCCTCGTCGGCGTTGTCGTCTCCTTCGGATTGTCCAGATGACGCTGCCTGGTGATGTCGCTTGGGCTAGGTAACCTTTGATGGGCGACTAACGCCCATTGATTTTGCCAGTGGTGACGCCGTCCATGGTGTCGCCTCTGATGGGAGCTGGCGCTAGTCGATGGGCGATTAACGCCTAACGACTTCTCCCACTCTACCAGCGGTTCGCAATCCAAAAGAGAACAACGCATCCAAAGAACAGATTCACAATCCAATAAACGCAGGAAAAATATTGGAGTCCCATAAGCAGTATAACACAAAGCAGTGGATTTCAGAAAAATCCAGTAAAGGTAGATGATAGGGACGACAGTCATTTAGGGATTTCAAACACCAATAGAAGCACACAATCGCAGATGCATCTTGTTCGTTAATCATAAATCGCATAACCATACGAATTCAGAAAATAATTTTAGGAATCAACATAAAGACCAATCGGGAAACAATTTCCAAAACTTGTAAACATTAGAGACTGGAAACAAATCCAGATAAACGCATTCTTAAACACAAAATAAACATATGCGATTTTTCATATCAACCAAAAACAAGAAGAGTCTTCAGATAAAGACATACACCGAAGCAAAACATATCAATTTTTATCAATATCAATAACAATCAACCAACGAATTCAACTAAAATAATTAAAGGAGGCTCTGATACCATTGTTAGAATCCAACCGTGATCGAATTACAGACATAGCAGAAAACGAAAAAATTTTTTTTACAGATTCCAAGTGGATCCCGATAATTGTAAAACTTGAATAAAAACAAAAACAATTTAGAAATCGTACCTTGTTTGCTTTCCTATTGAAAATCTTTGAAAACTTTTTCAAATCGATCAATCATGAGCTGTCCAAGCGTCCAGCCTCTAATGGTATCCACATAGTAAATCCCAAACTATTTTGAGAGGAAAAGACAAAAGTGCTAGCTTCTATAAGTTTTTCCTGTTTTTATAGAAAAATCGTGTCATTTATTAAAATTAAATCTATTTAATTATAATTAAAACCAAATTCTAGTTATAATTAATTTAATCTTAATAAAATCAACTATCTCATATTTGATTCCTAAAGTTTTTCAAGCTTTATAATTAAGTCCAACTTAATTAAATTGATTTTTCTTTCACAACTTGCTTTTTGATGTGTGACCCATTAAGTTCCTAACAAATTGGCAATGATTATAAATTATAATTCTAATTTACAATTAAAATTAGATAAATTAAAACTTCCTTTAATTTATCTTTAATTCTCCAATTAAACAATTTATAATCATAAATTATGATTGACGTCTAACAACATGTCATGGTTACCCAAATATCTGAAATGTCATAGTGATTGACTTAACCTGTCCATGCATGGCTATAATGTATAATTTAATCCTTTCGTCATTCAATATTCTAATTGGATCGAGTATGGATGTTGTGTCTACTCTTATCATCTAATCATGTTTGTTCTTGCTAATTAGTAATTGATTTATAATTGAAATTTGAAAACACATTTTCAAATGTCAATTCACTCTGGCCAGAGAATTTCATAAATCATTACTAATCAAGAACAGTAGAATATTCTCTCTAATTACTTTAGAGTGATGAATCCTATTTTGACTTACTCAACTATCTACATATGGTTCATACTGTATCCAATTACTAACGATTGAATTATCCTAGGGTGATTCATAAGTAGCATCAAAATATTGTAATTTTCACATTAGATACCTTGGTAATATCAAATCTGAGGATCAATTATACAACCATTATTATGAGATAATCCACAAACACACAAGTAATGTTCCATTTGGGATTTTTATAATCGGATCAATTCAGTGAACTTATTCTCTAACAAGCACCCATATATTTGTTTAAGTAACTCCACAATTTAATCTATGAGATCAATTACTTTCATCATAAGAAACAAACAAACATATGCTAGTCTAGCCATTTCATCAATATCCTGTCTTGATGAAACTACAACTAGGAATATTTAGGAAAAATATATAAAAATTGCAATTCGAATCTCATAATTATAATTGCAATATAATTTCTAATTGTATAATAATTATTTCATGGATTTTTAATCAAATAATTAACAAATACACAAAGATAAAGAATGCCTTTTATTGAATTATAATAATGTCATACAAATAAATTTACAACCAAAATAAATTGACTGCAAGTGCATAAACTAACAATAAGTTCCATGATTTGACATTCATCGTTAATCCGTCCAATAATCTCTTGCACCTGACCGGCTTCGACGTTAGGATACCTACCAATTTTTTAGTTGTAACAAGAAATATATGACATCGACAATTCTTTTGTCATGAATGGTTAGGAAGTGAGCATCATTAGAGGAAGTTCTTCGAAGATGTAAAATTAAACGACTTGCGGAGCCACAGCTGCAGGCTGCCTTAACTTTTATCTGGGTGGGACTGAGTAAGTCTCGAGATCTCCAGGGCAGTCTATTACAACCAAAAAAAAAGCTTGAACTCAGGGATGCACGACATCAATTTTAAAGATGAAACATTTATCCGAAGTATGAAAGTAATGAAAAGCGAGATGAATTTTGAATGGAAGCTCAAGTTCTTTCTTTTTTTTTTTGGCTAATGAAACTAGCAATAACTGGAATGTCAATGAACCTGATAGGCTTTGGCAAAATTGATTAATTTTATTCACTGTGTAAGCATATATATATTATATTATATTGTCACTTTTAATATGCTAAATCTCGTAACCACTCAATTGGATTCCACCATATAACAAATAATATTACCATAGCTTTCTCTACCGCGAATATTGATAAGTGAGAATTGCATTATATTTTAGGCTTAATTTGTTATGTATTTAAGTGTTAATTTAATTGTTTAGTATGTGTTTGGTTAGAATTTTGTTAGTTTATTAATTAATTGTGTTTAAGTGTTTGTTATAGGTTAGTATAGTCTTTGAACTTAAATATTAGATTTTTAAGGTACCTTGATGTGTTTGTTAGTGTTTCAAGTTCAACATCGAAGAACGATGAAATTTCAGAGACACTCAGGCCAAAACAACAGCCACCGAATGTGGCACAATGGGCCATGATAATGACAGAAGCATTGGAGCCAGCCCACGATCATGGCTGACAAAAGCCTAAGATATTGCATCAGGTAGACACGTAAACAAGTAAAAAGTCAAATTTCAATGAATTTTTTGGACCTTTTTAACCCTAGGGCTGCTCAGAACACAAAAGGTATTTAAATAATAAGACAAAAGAGATGAGGAACTTTTTCATCAGCCACAATTTAGAAATTCTAGAAAGTTCATCGAGAGATTAAGAAAGAGAAGAAGGAAGAGAGACGTGAAGAAGAAGTCTATACGAAGTACTTCCCGGAATAAGAGGTTTCCCGCCGTTGCTGCCTCCGTCATCCATTCTGATCTTATTTTCAATTTGGTTTCAATTTTATTATTGTATAGAATTGAGATAGTTGTTGATGATAAGATTGTATGAATGTTGAGGACGTCTAAACTCACCTTTAGGTTGTTTTAGTTTTGATCTAATGAAATTTGATTGTTTGTGCTTTTACTGGATTAGTTGTGATTTAATTTCTACACTTGCATAATTCGACGATAAATTGAGAGGGTGAACTGAGTGAAAAATTATTAAATTGAGCCAACAGGAGTTAGGTAATTTAATAAAACGAGAATTAAATCAAATCGATAATTTGTGCGAAGATAGATCTTGCATAAGTTCCCGATAGTTTTTTTGAACAACTTCATATCTAATTAGGTTTTGGATAGATTGTTAATTGAGAGATTGTAATTGCCATAATTTGATTAGGTTTATAAATTAGGTTTAATGGCTATAACTCGAGAGAGAGTAATCAACCCTAGAATTGTCTAGAATCAGTAATCCAGTAGTTCATAATTGGTTAGGTTAGCTTCAAAAATAGATAAAATTTTCCTTTTTCTCAATTGATAGTTCTTTAGGTTGATTCTTGATTGGGTGTTGCATATGCTATTTTGTTAATATTTTTGAAATTGATTCTTGAAATTGAATATATGATTAAAGTAAAATTTTGCTTTAGTTTTGTTCATTTTGAATTATTGTGAATTATTTTTGGCCTTGGATTTTAGGATTACATTAACCCTCCTCATAGGATCGAAACCTTAGGTACTACGCAAATGAATCGTGAACTTGCGGAATATCAAGTTTAAAATATTTAAACTTACACATATCAGGAAACTGTGATCAAATATCAAACCAGATCTGACTTACCAAACGGTTACCAGATACTGGCTCCACTATTCATATGACTCCAAATTCTCATATCGTAAAATCTATCAAACCATATGAAGGATCTAATTAAGTAGTTGTTAGTAATAGACACACTCTTCCTATTTCACCCACTGGTATATTAACCTTTCCCACTTATTTTCGTCCTTTTCATCATTGTGATATATTAATTGTTCTTCACATTACTACTAATCTTTAATCTGTTGCAAAATTTTTCATTATTAACTTTTGCATCATCCAATTCAATATGTTTGACTATATTGTGAAAGAACTTAAATCCAAGATAACACTCCTCGTAGGCCCATCTATAATAACCTCTATCTAATGAAGATTGCACTACACTTCACAAATCTTATTGCTCTCACAGCTGCTTCAGCTTCAATCAATTTTTGGCCTCAACATCTTGGTCATCCATGATGATCCACATTATCTAGATTAGGTCATATCTTGCCTTTTAATTCAAATGTCATCAATCCATGTACTTCTTGTATTTAAGGTAAAAATGATCTTTCATTTCCCATGTCTTGTTGAATTTTTGTAAAACCTTTATAACTAATTTATTGTGATATTTGGGGATATTCTCTATCTCTTTTCCATTCTGGTTGACTGTATTTCATTATCTTTATTTATCCGTTTTACATGGGTTTTTCATTTGAACACAAAAGTTATACCTTACTTCGTTTTCAAACCTTTAAAACTACCACAAAAAGTTTCTTCTTCACTACTATAGGAACCTTTCACCAAAGGGGTCTTTTCACTTTCTTCTTTCCAATGGTATCATCTTTCACATCTCTTGCCCTTGTACACCCCAATAAAATGGCCTTGTTAAGCATAAAATCCATCACATAACTAAAACCAACCTCACTCTCCTTTTTCATGCCTCTCTCCCTAACTTTTTTGGTTTAAAGCATTCATTACTATTGTCTATCTTATCAATCTATTACCCACTCATGTTCTTCATTGTAAATCTCCCTATGAATTCATGTATTTGTACTAAACCTGACCTTACTTATCTTTGAGTATTTGATTATGCCTATTTTCCCTATCTTGTCTATACAATGTGATTTTCTTGGTTATAAATCTCAATATAAAGGTTATCGACGCTTTGATCATATCACCTTTGAACTTTAAATTGTTTTTTCAATTGAAGATTTCTTTCCGTATAAAAATCTGCCTGTTTCATTCTCCACCTCACCTTCTTCCTCTCCCATTTCTTTACCTTTACCCCTTCCACTTTTACCCTCTACTTCCTCCTCCCTTATTGTAAACTCACGTACCTAAGATCATACACGTACACCTTGTAATTTTTCTAATTTTATCACTTACATTCTGACCACCCAAATACTTACTTAGAACCTACATCCTGTGCTAAAGCCAACAAATTTTTTCACTAGTGTTAGGCTACACTTGAATAGTTTAGTGCTCTCCATTGTAATAACACATAGACTCTTGTTCCTCCTCTACCAATCATAAATGTTGTCAGTTATAAATGAGTTTTTTGAACCAAAAGGAATCTTGATGGTTCTCTTGAGCATTATAAAGCTTGTCTTGTAACCCAAGGTTTTCATCAAACCCCAGGTGTTCATTATACTCACCTTCAGTCATATTGTCAAACTCACCACTATTTCCAACGTCATCACCTTGGCAATGCCCTATAATTAGCCTATTTGCTAACTTAGATGTTAATAATTTCTTCCTTTGTCGTTAATTACAGGAACCTATTTACATGTATCATCTTAATAGCTTCACATATCCGCACCATCTTCACTATGTTTGTAGATTGCATAATGTCTTATATGGTTTCATTGCCTGAGTCAAAAACTTTGTGACCTAAAATTTAAGCCCTCTAAATTTGATACATCTCTCTTCATTCATAAAAGTAACTCCCACAAATCCTTTCTCTAGTTTATGTAGATGATATCTTGGTCAACGGTTCTTCACCATTCTTCATTACAACACTTATCCATGATCTCAACTTTGCCTTTTCTATAAAAGACTAAGTCCACTTCATTACTGTCTAGGCATTAAAGCTCACATCACTTTTCTTGGTCTTCTTCTCACTCAATCACAATACACTAAAGACCTTCTTTTTCGAAGTGAGTTTGACAAATCTAAAACAGTTCATAAACCCATCACTCCATCTCCCCCCTTATCTAAAAATCATAATGTTCCCCTTTCTGATCTACTAAATACTATAGCACTGATAGTGTTCTTCAATATCTTTACTTTGCTAGTCTTAACATTCAATTTTTTGTCAATAAGGCATCTCAATTTCTATAGTGTCCCGCTGATATTCATTAGTCCACGATCAAAAGGATTATATGATATCTGTGCTCCATATCCTCTCATGGCATTTACTTCACCAAATCTCCCTCCCTCTCTTTACAAACCTATTGTGATGCTGATTAAGCTAGTATCCCAATGATCAACGATGTACATATAATTATTGTATATTTCTTGGTCTTAATCTTATTTCATAGAGCATCAAGAAGCAATCTGCCATTGCTCGATATAGGATTGAGGATGATTACCAAAGTATTACTCTTACTTCTATATAATTATGTTGGATTACTGCTCTTTTTGGCAAACTAGTATTATCTAATCTTTAACCTCCCCTTTAGTGTGGTGATCTTGGTGCTACATTTTTAGCCTCGAATTCAGTTTTTCATGCTCTTACAAAGCACAATAAAATTGATATTCCCTTTGTTCGTGATCTAGTCGCTAACAAAGCTCTATTCATTTGACATATTTCTTCTTCTGCTCATATTGTTGATATTATGACTAAAGTTCTTACCTTTTAAGGAGCATTTCACCAACTTCAAGACATTTACAATCTCTTCGTCTTATGCATTTGAGAGGAGATGATAACATATTAAAATCTTAACTGCTACAATCTATATATGTATCATTATTTTACACATGACTAAAATCAATTGTGTTATATATTTTATTTATCCTTATCATTTATTTTATTTACCATTATCTAGTTATTCTAAGTATATTAAGGGACACTGATGTTGTTGATTAATTAATGAAATACGGCACCCTTCTCCTCGAATTGCTTTTGTTTTATCACTGAGGCTACGACATTATCCAGTTTCAGAGTAAGAAGACTGCCCTAACAGGCAATTGAAATGTAATCCAAGGTAGAAGACTGTCCTGACAGGCAATTGAAATGTAATCCAAGGTTTTAAAAACCAGACTGGATCAACTGACCGGACTAAAAACAGTCTGAACTAGCCAGTTGTTCAGTTTGGTTCTAGTTAATAACCCCTGTGTATAAAAATCGGCCGATTTATCAGATAACCGGCCGATGTTTTGATGAACCAGTTAGTCGATATACGGATAATATCATAAAACATTAATGTTTCAGTTTCATAAGAACTCTCATCGCCTCTACCATCTTCTCTCTTCTTACATTTCGTCACAACAAATCAACTTTCTTTTTGCCATCTTCGTCATCATCTTCCATTTCTGGCCATCTATCATCTTCATCGGACTCTTAAAAAACAATACTCTCTTTGCTCGCCGCTACTCTCTTCTCTTCGTCGTCCTCTTCGCAGATCTCATCGCCTCTATCTTCCATAGGTAAATTTCTTGTCTATGTTTAGTTTTACCTTTGATTTCTTTTAAAGATATTGCTAATTCTTTTTTATATCTTTGGTTTTGTGATTTAGGTATTTCTGGGTAGTGTGGGTCGTGTGAGTCAAAGAGCGAGAAGGAATCGGGCAAGCTCCACACCGTTGGACACTGTAAGTGAAGTCTAAATAAGTTGTTCCTCAAATGGATTTGATGAATATGGCTTCTGCAATCCTTATGATTTCTTCTGGAACTCAGCCAAATGAGTCTTGAAATCTATAAAATGAGTTCTGAACGTTATAATTGTCTCTGTGATGACTTAATATACTTTATGCAAATGGGCAAAAGTTTCTCACAATTCATACCATTCCTCATTATCTCTCTCTCTGTTTGAGATGTTGATTAAACATTGCAAACAGTCGCCTCAACACTATGGCTTGAATTCGAGAGTTTGCTTTGGAGTGAAATACATAATTTGTTTTGGAGTGAAATATAAATTCTAGATTGTGTTATTTAAGTTTCAGATATGTAGGAGATAATGAAATACAGAACTTGTTTTGGAGTGAAACTATGTTATTTAAGTTTTTGATATGTTTAAGAGATAATGATATGTACCAAGTATAGGAGATCTCTACTTTATTCATAGATATTGATTAATTATTCTTCTTTAACGTAATGTTATATATACAATTTTGAATAAAAACTACACTTACAATATTTTGGCAAGATAACAGTCATCTGTGTATCTATTTTGGCAATATTTTTGACAAGATACAATTTTGAAGTGGAGCAAGTAATTGCTGGAGCAAAGCTTAAAAAGTGAGTGTATTTGGTCTTTTGTGTATGTATGTGATTTGGTTCAAGTCTTCAATTTTAGAATTTCTGAATGATTTATTCAATTCTCACAATTTCATCATTCTGCTATTAGTTTTTTTCAATGTATGTGAATTGATTTCATTCACTGTTTATGTGATTACTAATTTGTGTTGGTCTTTAAAGATGCTTTTTTAATAATTTCTTAGCAAAATGATGAACTCACTTGTCGGCATAAGTTTTCAATTAAAGGAATTTGATTACCTAGAAGATGATACTGAGAAGAAGAAAGATCTTGAAATTAACAAAATTGCAAAAACTGGAGTGAGAATCGTGTATTATCTAACATATTAAAGTAGTAGTTACTTTTTTATGTAAAAGAAAAATAAAGAGAAATTTTGTAACTAAAGCTATATGCGGTTTAGATTGAAAATTCGTCAAGCCTTATATCTAATTCAATTTAGAATTGAATTGTCAATATTTTTAAGATTTGTTTGAGAGTTAAACAATATATTAAACAAAACATGAATTTAGTTAAATCTAGAATTTGAACTAATGATCTATTTTCAAAGATTACTCTGTATGTTAAAATAGTATCTTAAACAACAATTTTATACTTATGATTATCCTTTCATACATTTACAATTTTCCTGAGTCAGTGAGATAAGGTTTATAAATTGTTAAAAAAGGGTATCCTAAAGAACAATTTTAAGCTTGTGAGTTGTGACTGTTGATGACGAGAATTATTTTAAGTGGGAGACTTTTGTCCTAACCATAGTATACCTAATTCTTTTTTATACTTTTTAGGTTAAATCATGGTGGAGAATATAGAATCATTAGAAAAAGATTTGATGAATATCGCATCATCTACTCATGGTAAGTCCGATCCAACATGGAATTTTTTCTTCTTCTCAAGCATGTGATGGTAATATTCAATATAATTGTATGTTTTGCATAATAATTTTTAAAGGGGGAGTAATTTATAGAATGAAAAAATATCTTGCTGGTGTTAAGGGTAATATGTTCTTGCAAAAAAGTACCACTTGATGTGCATGACATGATTGGAAAATATTTGCAGCAATAAGTTTAAAAGAAAAAGGAAAATAAAGAGGCTCATAATATATCTTTTGGAGATGATGAAATACCATAAGTATTAAATAAAGGAAAAAGGAAAGTTACTCTTGACATAGATTCTTATTTTTCTCCAAGAACTACTCCTAGTTCTCAACCTAGTCTAAAAAGTTTTATGGTTGATAAGGATGTTGCTTTGCGATGTAAAAGAGCATGAGCTAGATAGTTTTATCATTCATATATTCCTTTAAATGCTTTAAATTTACCATGTTTTCAAGAAGCAATCGATGCTATAACAGCAATAAGTTTAGGATTTAAGGTACCATCTTATTATGAGTTACGTGTGCTTTTGCTTCAAGATTTAAAAAAAGAATGTCAATTAATTGTAGATACATATAAATCTAATTGGAAATCAACATGATGCACTATTATGGCATATGGTTGGACTGATCAAAGACAAAGAACCTTGATTAATTTCTTAGTTTATTATAATATTGGAACAACTTTTATTAAGTCTATTGATGCTTCTGACATGGTACAAAGTGTAAATGCTTTATCTGAATTATTGTAATGTTGGGCCTAAGAACGTTATGCATTTTGTTACAAATAATGCAGCTAATTATGTGTCAGTTGGGTACTTATTACAATCAACGTATGGATATATTTATTAGTTTTCATGCGTTGCTTATTGTATAAATCTTATTTTAAAAGATATTGGTGGTATGGATCATATTTCTAGTCTTACTAGACACGCATTTAAGATCACAATTTTTGTGTATAATCATGTCACATTTTTGTCGTGGTTAAGAAAGCAAGAAGATTGAGTTAAGATTATGTGTCTTGCTGACACCAGGTTTATAACTATATTTATTACGATGAGAAGTATTTATGAACATAAGCAACTACTTCAAAATTTAGTAACAAGTAAACATTTTTCAAGTCATAAATTATCAAAGAGTGAAAAAGGAAAAGAATTTTGTGCTATTATTCTAGATAATAAATTTTAGGATACTTACTTGATCGTTTGAAGATTGTGGCTCCGCTTATAAGACTGTTGAGAATTGTTGACTCAAATGAGAAACCATCTTTGAGTTATATATATGACGGTATGTATAGAGCTTACAAAACAATTATAACTTTTTTTTAAAGGAAAGGTGAAATTGTACAAGCCTTATATAGATATTATTGATCGACGATGGGATAAGCATTTTACTCAAAGGATCCACTTAGCAGCTTATTTTCTCAATCTTTATTGCTTATATAGTGAAGAAGCACTTACAATTGATATTATGAGCGGTTTGTTTGATATGATTGAATGTAAAGGTATATTCTTTATTGAAGAGCAAACACAAGCGATAAATAAAATTAAATTGTATAGCAAAAGTTTAGAGATTTTTGCTAGATCATCAATAAAGAGAGAACTTATAATGAAAAAAATGTAACCAGGTAAGCATTATACTTTTAATTCATTATTTATTTATTAATAATATTTTTATCATAACTATTATTTAAATACATATGAGTGGTGAAGATTATTTGGTGATAGTGCTCCAACATTAAGGAAACTTGCTATTAGGTTACTCAGTCAAACAACTTTTGCATCAGGTTGTGATTGTAATTGGAGTGTTTTTGACCGTATTCATACAAAAAACGAAATCGTTTGGAACATTAAAGACTTAATAACCTTGTTTACGTTACTTATAGTCTGAGAATGAAGAACATGCATTTTATAGTTATGTTTTTATTTCAATAATTTTATTTTTATTATTGATTTTATAATTTCTCTATTATGTGTTCAGAACGCTTAGTAAGAGGAGATCAACTGGATTTAGTTGATATTGATTGTATTGAACATACTGATTTTTTGATCGAAGAAGAAGAACCATCGCTTGATATTGGTTATAATGAACTTGAAAAGACGATTTATAAAGAAAATGAATTTGTCACAACGAATGAATTAAGAACATCTATTGATAATCAATTCATATCTTATTTTGATTATATTTAAGTTAAAATTATCCTATAATAATGCAGTAGAAGAAGTTGATGCAAATACTTTGGATGAAAACGTAGTTTACGAATTTTTAAATAACGTTGGAGAATTTGGAACTTTTGATAATGATGAGACGTAACCTCCTTCAGAAATACAATTTTGATTTTATTATTATTTTAAGTTTTATATTAAACTCATATTTATTTATTATTATTCATTATAACAAAAGACATTGGTGTATTTTTTATTTTTATAAAATATTTTATTTTTTTATTCTTATAAAATTTACTTCTTATTTACTATATACCGATTTTATAGCGATTCATTACTAACTAAACATATAAATTTTAAACCTTTATTTCGACCAGTTCGATGTCGGGCGGATTTTTAAAACATTGGTAAATTTAGTTTGCGAGTTGAAGTCTCGCTCAACGTGTCTGATGCACATATTTGGTGGATATTTTAAGATGAAAAAATCCATGTCAATCTAGGAGAACAAGTACATGTCTGAGACGAGCCACTGTGAGCCCGGAATTCATTGGCTGTAAACATACATGTTTTGGAAAAAGCTGAAGAAGCTAGATGGACCCGAATTTCGAGCTGAAACTCTTTTCCCATGTAACCATCTTTTTGTGGATACCAACGATATAATCCACATTATTTAAACACATGCTAAGGTGTGGCTATTGTAACAGTGTTATAGGACACTTGCAACAGAAAATGTGCGGTCCTTGTATGCGAGTGAGTATAAAATTCGTGTCACTGCAAATCGTCACTTGGTAGTGAAAACTATGGTCTTCCCCAATACAAAAGTAACCAGGGACAGCTCAATGAAGAAGATGGTGTTCATGAGTCCACGATCAATTCTCCAGCCAAAAATTGTTATTCCCCCAGGATTGTTCTGCAAATACATCACTGCATAACAAAATCACATGAACACAAGTTGCACCCATTGAGTGAACCATTACTGTAAAGACAATAAAAAAGGCTACAAAGAAAGAATCATGTATTAAGCTGAAAACTGGATAGTTAAGGCAATAAGGGAAGAGACTCAGCGTTAGTGGTGTTTATGTACAGATCCTGGAGTAATGCTCCAATCTATTTGATTTTTGACAGTATCAGCATTGCTATATCTTAGTTAGCCGGTTTAGTTCTTTTGTTATAATGTCCCATTAGTGTCAATTACCTAACTTGGGAGAATGAAAAAGGCGTGAAAAATCATTAGTGCCTAGTGTCTTGATGGTTCTTTGACAGCTATGTAAGAAAGAGAATCAAGATTAGCCAATAAATACCGAAGGCTTGCCGTTTGTGATACGAGGACATCTGGGCGGTCAGTTGTCTATTTACTGGCAATGACATGCAATCCAATGACTCCAAATCATTTTCAGAGTAACTTATCTGAAGGCAATCTTGACCATTCATAGCCTCCAAATACCCCACACTGCTTGAAGCTCTGAGTTGAGAAACATTAGCAACGCTGCAGGTTGCCAATGCATGCCATCTACCAGCTAAAGATGCAATACCTTGAGCTCTATGGGATATCTTAGTAGCAGCATGCAAGCAAAGAATTATACCAACAACCTGAACAATTGAGGATACCTGCAATCTCGAGGAAATTTTTCTGTGAACTGGCTTTACGAATGAGATCAAATAGGTAGTAGAAATGTCTAAAATTTGTTATATTTCATTTTGGAACAAGACTTACGGCAAAGTCACCGCCATTTATGATGGTAATTCTACCTCTATAACCGGTGGTCTGCAATAGAGTCACACATTGGCTAGCTGTCACAACACAGAACTGTAGGAGAAGAAACATTCGGTACCTGTGGCTTATCTTGGACAGATTATAACGCAACCGAATGTGCTCCTCCATTAATATTGATATATCTGATTCTCTTTCCAGGAGCCTTGCGTAATCATCAAAGTGAACAACTTGCAAGTTGCAGATTAGATGAAACAAAATGGTGGCCAGTAGATATATGGTACTCAGATAGGTCCAGGAAATGATCAAACCAAGTAAAATAGTGCTGGACAACCACCACGATTCGTGATGTACATATGATATGCGAACAACCTCACGCACAATCTTTAGAAGTAAACACGTTAGTGACCAGAAGACAAACAACTGTAAGGAATTCTGCAAAACATAAACATGCCTCTTATATTGATCACAATATCTGACAAAAATCAGTTAAAACTGCAAGTACAGGATATGAAACATGATAATAACAGAACTGAATGCAGTTGCTTGCACATTTAGTAACGAATAATTTTGATGAAAAGGAAAGATCTTATACACGAACATAGCTTAACAAAAGGAAAGATTTTAGACACGAACATAGCTTAACAAGTAATTAGTATCTAAATTCCACAAATTCAATTCATACTTTACAATCTATGAGGTATAAGTTAGACTAAAACACCAACGTAGAGCATGGGTATTGGTAGCTAAATGCAATCCAACCAGACACCCGATGATAAACGAAAATCTCCAAACTTGTTTAAACTTGCGAATCAACTTCAAAAACAAAAGAAATCCGTGAGATCTGTTCGCACACGGAAAGTAAAAGATCTTTCAAGAGAAGAGAAGAGCTCATTTCCACCCATCATATTCACCTGAACCAATCATCGCAAATCATTAAAAAACATGCACTTAATAAGAAGAAGTAACTGATAAGATTCTAACCATGATTTGTAGAACGTATTGGCTACTAGAGTGAGTCATATGGCCACTATATCTGTCAGCAAGTATAAACGTCCTGAAACCATACTTGCGTACATTAAGCGACAAGCAAAGCAAGGAAACAGCAGCTAAACACGCCTGCATTGCTAGAATATCCAGCTCGAAATACTCAATATGGTACTTTTCACATTCTGAACAACTGGAGAGCTCTAACATACCAATAGGAAGCAGAACTCCAACCACTGCAAAAGCAGCCCATGAAAGCAATGACCATAAAACAGAAGATTGTTTAAAACCCAGAAGTGACAGAAAAGTTTCAAGCTTTTGAAGGACTAGATCAAGAACAACGTCGTCATTTGCTCGCTCCTGCGAGCGTGGTGGCCGTTGATGGTTGTGATTTTGAATTGGATTGAGAAGAGGGGCCCGAGCAGTAGAGGACTGGTCCACTTGTACATTGCTATCCGCCATTAGTTTCAAATAAAGATTCAAACTTGATGGGCTTATCAATGAACTCACAATCAAAGATCAAACCTGAAACAAAGGGGTTTGAAGGCAGACATCAAAGAATGTAGGAGGTCGCTTTAGATTGACAGGATATAAATAATGGCACCTTGCTTTTCTCCCGCAATTCTCATTTTGGGTGCATCGAAAGCATTCTTTCTTGCAGTTGAAACAACCCATATTGCCATAACTATCACATAGGCAGACCAAAAAGAATAATCAAATAGTAGAAAATAGAAACTAGGAACAAAGATTGCCGTACGAAGCCCATCTTTTTTCCCAAAACTCGAATTACACAGCACTAGTTTAATTACAGCCGTCCGATTAGATGCAGGAGATTTATCACAACCATTGAGAATGGCGGGATATAAACTGAAAAGATTAGTCAAGGATCCCAAACTTACATGAATGCATACGGATAGAAGAATTGAAGTTTAAGGAGGCGTTAAAAAAAGGATAGAACTTTCCTTCAAGGAAACAAATGCTTTTTTAAAGGTCGGTAGAGTGACGACAAGGTTTGGAATCGATTCCTCAGGCTGTCTTTTGTCAGTACTAGTTACTACAAAACATAGCGAGTTCGAAGCTCGTCAAGTCATATCCCATTGATTGTGTGGCATTACATTCCTTTGGATAGAAAAAGATTCAGGTCCCACGTACAAATGAGGGAGAAAATTAAATTCGATGTGGGTCACTAAAAGGATACACCTGACTGTTTAGTCGCTAAAAGTAAGCCAAGCAATGGCAGTTGTTGCAATAAGTTTAAATTCTTATCTCAGTTCTTGCTGTAAGTACAATCGTTAGACGTCATCCATTCCAACTGCTAAAACTTTGGCACAATGGACCACAGGAGTCGTGAGATTCGAGATTGGCTATATCTGTGAGCAGAGTACTAGCGGTGCGGCATAATCAAATGTTAATCCTTGCAAGTTCCCTTATATAAATTGTTTTACTATGCCTAATCTGCGAATCGGATTATTCTTATGCATTATACACAACGGGGCCTCCCCATTCCAAATTGGGACTCAACCGCACACCAAGTGCATATGTTTACGCTTCGTGATAGATTTGGGCTTCATTTATCACTGATGCCTAAGGTCCACATCAATTTCAGAATGCCATGCATCATGAACCAGCTAAACAACTTCAATGAACAGCAGCACTTGGATGATAGCTGAAATTGCTATACGTGTAAAGACCACATATCCTTCCTGGGAAATTAAAATTGTTTAAGAAAACCTCTGGATTATAAGCAACAATAACAACCAGCTTAGTTCAGCAAAAAACTACTCCGACGAACATATATAAGACCTGCAACCAAACAAGTCTGCAACCATACAGATGATGAAATGCATCTAAGACACCTATTTCAGTAGTTGCTCATTGGGTAGACCAACACTAACAAAAAGGCATCGAGTAGAACCAAATGCATCTACATCAAATCAAATGAAGAAATTCTTTAGGACACGAAAACATATACATTGGATAAACCAGAGAGCTCATTAAATAATTCATTTCAAGTTTGTGTAGATAGTTTATAAAAAATTGCAAAAGATGTCGAATTCAGAAAACATCTCCCAAGTGCACAATAAGAAAGTAAAATCCAATTGACAATTCATCTCGTGAAGTAGCATCATCAATCAAACAGCAAATCACATTAATCAAGCAGGTTAATCAGCAATCTCTTGTTTAGCACCTTAGAGGAATGCAAAAATCATCTATGGGAATCTAAAGCTACATGAGAAACAGTAGCGTTAACAAACTTCCAGCACCACATACTGGCATATCTGCACAAGTGATTTTCAGAATCGTGCACTTACTCTAGAATTCACAAATATGCTCGCTGTTGAAACTACCATTCTAAGGATATAAGATTAGCACAAAACACAAATGAAGCAGCTAGGATGTGAGCTCATAAGAATGCGCCAAAGTTGGAGTAAGCATACAACACTGGCAGTCAAACTAATCAAATTAAGAACAAATCAAGGTTTGTACAGTACCTCTAGTGTGCCTGAAGACTACTAATTGAAAGTTCTATAAAATCCACAGAACATAGATAACCTCCCGGACCTGCTTGCTTTGATACTGCAGGGACATCCACAAACAATATCATGAAGAGATTCTGGTTGGTTAAATCTTCAATCTTCTCTCATCGTCAATACAGAAACAGCAGAAACATCTTTTTCATTTTCATTGAATTTGTTTATCTTTCAACATTATCGAACAATTTCACTGAACCACTAGTTCCCTTTTATAGTACATGTGTCTTTAAAGCCATGGAGTCCCTAAGAACATTGCATAATGCCAATTCTTAGAAACATAACTGCCAAAGTGATCCACTTTCCCCAAATCTGCTGTTATATATTTTTGAATTATTACAGAAGCAAATCAATATGAATTTGCTAATTTAAATAATTAATAGATCAATAAGGTTGTTTTAACCTTTCAAGTCTTGCGGACAATAAAGTAGTCAACCACTAAATACAAAAGATAGGTCGATGGTTAGTTTTTGTTGGCTCAGGAGAGGGGAAAGTGAAAAGTATAGAAGGACACCACTGCAGCTGCAATTGTGAAGAACATTATCAAAGACACTCACATAATAGATGATAACACCCCCACCCATAACCTGACATCCGATGTCTGAATTTATTATTTTCTCTTATTACACCACAGATGTTCTATCTTTAATGCCAAGGAATCTCAAAATATTTTCTTTGACAAGTGCCAGTCAACTCCAAAATTGCACATTGATCATAAGAACCCAATCCCAACAAGAAAGAGCAAAATATCCTTAAAGCATGTAACTGAAGAAGTTCAAACTCACTTGAAAAAGGGCTTTTCGCAACATATTGGGAATAAGAGTTTCTTCTTGTTGAAGTTCATTAGTAATAATCTAAACGCAATATATTTTAGCAGAATAAACAATAAAAGCCCAACGAGCAGCCACTATGGATGAGAAAGATAATCCCGAACACATTCCACGAATATCAAATTGACTAATTACCTTGGTCGTACATGGTTACTGTTTATATCTTCACCAATGAAAAGCTAAGAATGTCTCCTCCACTTCACACCACCGTCTCTTGCAAACACAATGTTAATATTAAAATAGCTGGAGCTGATAGGAGGAAGAAAATCCATACTGTTTCTAACCTTGAAAGTTTTAATAGAGTTTGTTACAATGTACTAGTGTAAATATGTTACATACACAAGTAACAGCTGAAACTGATCTTTTTCAAGGGCTATCACGCCACACCTTGCGATGCAAGCAGTGTCATAGATGCATTTTCTATGTCGATATCAGAGCTGGAGAACAAGTTAACCTGCAACTTAACTATTTGATGGGAGGAGGTAAATAGTTCATCCACCCAATCACCACAGAAGCCTGCTAAAAAAAGTATGAATGATCATCTGACAATCAAAGTTCGCAACTTCCTTTCAAGTGATATCTCTCACCTCCACTATTTTCAATGTTAGGAACAACATAATTATCTTGTCCAGATATAAGGGATCAATGTTGAAAACTTAATATTCAACCAAACAATCCACCAGTTCCTAGTTCCCCTTGTTGTAACTCCTTTCGCCGCTGCTCTTCCAAAGGATCTGGACTCTTCATTATCCTTCGCAGACGCCTGATTGCAAGATTAAAAAAATCAAAGATAAATATAAATAAAAAGAAGAGTTCAAATTAAAACTCAATACTTTCTAATTTCCAGTCAGTACAGGATACCTGTCTTGAGCATGTTGAGCAGGAAAAGTAGGCATAAAATCTTTCGACTTTGGAAGAGGAACTTCACGAAACCACTCATGGTTAAGAGCAGCTTCAGCAGTTATTCGCTGAAAGATGGGCAAATATCACCACATTATTAAATCCACTCCAGCATATGAAATTAAACAACCTGGTTAAAATATTATTATCTACCTTCTCAGGGTCATAGGTGAGAAGTTTGTTTAACAAATCAAATCCAGAATCAGATAGCACCGGAGAACCAGTGAAAGATGTAGCTGGGAATTTCTTACGCAGTAAGTTATACCTGAAAGAAGCATACCAGAAGGTTAACATACAAAAAAAAGAATGATGATTAACTGAAAGTGTCACCAATAGAGCCCAGATAGCCAGACCAGAATCACCCAGCTGGAAGCCTGGGAAAACAGTGGCAAAAATAAGAACTTAATGCTGTTGTAAGTCTCAAAATAAATGTATGAAAAGCCAGTACTTACTGATGCTTAACAAAATTGACCTTGACCCCAGGCAACTTGGAAAACCCAGGCCATATTGTCTCGTTCGGGGTACCAAGGGTGCGAAAAATCTGTAATTGAGGTAAAACCTAGTCAGCTCACTGCCAACTAAATAAAGATAACGTACCTTTAAGTACGATACAGATTAGTGATCAAAATCAAGACAAAGATAACAAAACAAGAGTACATTTTCTCTTCTATTATATGTTATTTTTGCATGGAATACCTTGTCAAGTTGATCAAATTCAGTTTTTCCATTGAATAAAGGCTCCTTTGATAATAGTTCAGCCATAATACAGCCCAAAGACCACATGTCAATAGCAGTTGAATACTGCTTAGCTCCTAAAAGCAGCTCAGGTGCCCTGCAAGCACACCAAATAACCTCAAGAATGGCACTCATAAAACATAGAAACAGATAGCGACCAAGATAAACCATATGGTTTGTTGGAATAAACAGGAAAGACAAACATTTCAATATTTTCCTAGGTTGAATTGTACATGTACAACTCATTTTTATCACCACCACAAGTTACATTTAAGGCTGAAAAGCGTGGAAGTAACCACATAATAGCAGAAAGTTGTACAACCGTGGTTCTGAGCAGTAGGAAAGAATCAAATATAGCAATTGAGTTTTAGGCATGCATGCACAGTTGATTTAGCAAATAGTCTCATCCAGCATAACCATTATCTAAAATCTCAAAAATGCTTTCAAGCAAATCATAAAGTTCAAACATCTAAGCAGCACATAACTGCACCACATAAAACAAGAAGTAAGTCTTCATGAAGATGTTAAACCAGCAAAGTAAATTGTATGAATTGGAAGTATAAGGAACACAGGACAACAAGAACAGCAACAACAGAGTGAAACAATGTTTACCTGTACCAAAGAGTAACAACTAAATGAGTATATGGTTTCAATGGGCTTCCATATTGACGAGCCAACCCAAAGTCACAAATCTTCAACTCACCCCTATTATTTAACAATAAATTTGATGTCTTCAAATCTCGATGAAGCACCCAATTGTCATGCAGATACTTGATACCCTCTAATAGCTGAAGCATTAAACATTTGACTTCACTCTGACTAAATGGCTGCTTCATGGACTCCATGAGTCCTTTTAAATCATGCTCCATGTACTCCATTACCATGAAGATGCTATCAAGGTTACTCCCCACCACAACTTCTTTTACATCAACAACGGAGGGATGGTGAAATGAAAGAAGAACGTTAATCTCCCTCAGTGACGTTAGGGGAAAACCTTCCCGTTCTTTCTCCATCTTGACCTTCTTCAAAGCAACAACTTCACCTGTCTTCTTATCTCTAGCCCTATATACAACACCATAAGTACCTTCATCTATCTTATTCAGTCTCTCAAACTCATCAACACTTCTACAACCCAAAAGCATGTTAACACTTCTTTGGGGAGGTCCTGCAGGTTCTGGTGTCTCACGAGAATCATCTTCATCACCTGAGTCAGTATCAGAGTGGCCACCACTACTCCCATCATTATCATGTTCTACATCAATAACCATGTAGTCATCCTTCTCAGAATCATTGCCAGTTTGAGACCTTGCACGACTGCCTCGCTCATCAGCAGATGAGCTGCCTTTGACTCCATCAGAACCCTCCCTCCTCGTGTCTCCAAACTCTGGGGTTAATGACTTATTCCGCAACCTCAAATCCGATGACTCCACTTGAGACACCCTTTTCCTTCTTTTAGACATCTCCTGATCCTCTACAATTTCCCCTTCATCAACAGGAGAATTGTCACCAGCCGCCCATCTTGAAGATGATATATTCCGTGTTGGTACATAATCCTCATCATCCACATGCCCTTCACGATCAGCACCCACCTGCTTATCCGCCTGAGGTGAAGAAGTTAACTCAACAGGAGACTCCAGAGAGTCCAACATGGAATATACAACCGGCTCTTCAGTCCCTGGACCTGTTCCTGGTGAAGAACAATGAAAAGTTTGCTGTATATTCCCTTTAATGGGAGATATTTCTACACCTCCATCTGGGATAACACTAGGTGACTGGCGGTAAGACTTGGGTAGAGGTGGCGGTGGAGGAAGTGTGGTTGTTGAAGCATTTATCCTGCCTTTCAATGAATGAGTTACTTCTTTCTCATCTCTATCCCAAACAATAGGAGAAAATTTTCTCTTCTTCTCTACAGGAGCCTCAGTACCATTCTCCACTACTTTAGCAACCTCAATATTGTGAACCTGAGATTCAGACTCAATAGCATCGTCAGAGCCACTCTCACTGGACAGCTCACCAGGCTCTCTATCCACATTCCTAACAGATAACCCAAATCTCTGTGATTCATAAGCTCCTCTTTTCCCACTACTGCCTGAATCACTCCTACTCGAAGAGGATCGATACTCACCATTACTGGCCTCTCTCTCCTTTATATCCTTCTGTCTAACCCTAACTCTATCTTTGTAATCACGATCTTCTTTATATCTCGCCCTTTCCCTATTACCATTCCCATACTCATCTTTCGAATACGCAAAATCCCTCCTGGACAATTCAAAATTAGACTCTCGGTCCCTAAACTCGGTATCTCGATAAACCCCATGTCGCCCAGCCGCCATGAATTTGCAAAAATCAACGCCGGAATATAAACCCACTGTCACCAGGGATATAAACCCTAAGACCCCTCTTACAAAATCAACAATTTTCCAAATCACAACAAAAAATCCGAAACCCCAAGACCAATAACCAACACTAGAATAAGCAATACGAAGCAAAAGAAACCAACTTCAGGTCAGCTACAAAACCCACAATTAACTTTTGAAACCCCAAAAAAAGAAACATACAGAACAGACCGAAAACCTAGAAATCAAACAGGAAACAATGAGAAACAAAAGTAAAAGAAAATACCAAGAAATATATAGACAAGGAGACAGAAAGCAGGATGTGGGTTTGAAGGCTAGGGTTAAGGGAAGTGAAATTGGGAGGAAAATTATGGCTTACCGGGAAGGAAAAAGGCGTCGATCGGAGCGAGAGAAAGGGGGGCGAAATTGAGAAGAAAGCAAACGGC
Organism: Erythroxylum suave; assembly: GCA_027563595.1. Taxonomy (NCBI): domain Eukaryota; kingdom Viridiplantae; phylum Streptophyta; class Magnoliopsida; order Malpighiales; family Erythroxylaceae; genus Erythroxylum; species Erythroxylum suave. The sequence goes on from JAOSBN010000003.1 coordinate 8,651,881, forward strand.
AGACGCTATCAAAGAGAGAGAGAGAGAGAGATTTGGGCCTTCCAGTATTTTAAAAGGCTGCGCGTGCTTTTATCTCCAATCATGGGGCTTTCACCTTTTCTTCACCTTTTCTTTTTCTCTTCTCTAACAAATAAAAATAAGGTATATATTATAAGTTTTTCTTTTTAAGAATTCGTATTAGGTAAATTTTCAAATTACCCCGATAATTTCTAAATCAGTTCGATTAGATATTTTATATTAGATAAATTTTATATAATAAACTCGATCGAAAGATCGAAAAAATATAAATAGAAAATTTTAAATACATAATTTTTTATAAAATATAAATAGAAAATTTTAAATACATAATTTTTTAATCCCACATTTTTTACTCCATTAATTCAACTGTCCTTAAAAAATTATATATTTCATGACGTCTTTATATTTTATGAACAATAATTTTAATTTATTTAATTGAATTTTACGCATTTCTTATTCTCTTAAATAAATGATTTTAGGAATTAAAAATAAATCATGGAAATTTTTTGAGTCCAAAAGCAGTGACCATTTATTTTATTCATAATGGTATACTTTTTGCTTCACTAGAAGGAGTGAGTACGTAGCCAAATTGAATCAAATCAATTAGTTTAAGTACTTGAATTCTTAAAGTTGAACAGCCAGTAGAGTTGGTCCGTAATTATTAAAAGATTATAAGCTCAAGTTATGAAAATAATCTTTTTATGAAATTAGAAAAAAGATGTTAGATATATTATGACCCTTTCCTAATTTTTAAAGTGGAGAGACTTATGTATTGAATATATAAACTTTAATTTTGATTTTTAATTAAAAATTTCTTAAGACCGCAAGATTTAAGCATTTTGTCATTGTTAAATTTAAATTGATTTAGTTTGTTATTAAACTTGTGCATAGCACATCCTAATGAAAAATGAAACATTTGAGGATCCTAATCCATAAACCCTAATTTGGCAGCCTGATTTTGGCCTAGGTTTTCGGAGCCACAAGTCGGCCTGACTGAAACGTTAAAAATGATGATGTTTTTGAATTTTTTTAGAAAAATATAATCAAATAGGTCAGATTACCCGTGGCCATCCAATCACAAGCGGGCTAGCTCTGGCCATTGACATGCATAGGGCTAGGCTTATGAGCGCATGAACAAGTCCACACTAAATTTTGGAACAATATTCTCCTGCTCTTCTTACTAATACAGAAGCATTTCTAGGATAGTTTATTCATTGTCCTTGTTCCCAACACAATTACATAGCTTGGAATTGAGGCTAATATTATGGAGAAGAATCTACTTAGATTAGATTAAGAACGTGTTAAACATCAAACAAAGTTTTGGTATGGTGGCTCTTCAAGCAGCGGCTGCGATAAAACTGAAGATTGAGCTCTTATTCAAGAGTTTTGATTGTTTACCCATTCAAAGATCATTAAACAAATGTTCTTAGCATGGGATAATCATATCACCTTCCTCTTCAAACTGAATTGATAGGTGAGATTTAAGTTCCAGTTTCCTATATTCCTCTGGAAGTATATTTTTCATTAGAAGAAATAAATGTCAGGGGCACAATAACGAACTTCTCATGATCATCTGATTGCATGAATTATACAGATAAACTAGTCTCTTTTGCTCATTCAATATCAGGAAATGTTTTGGGCGAGCCCATTTTAAGAAATTGAAATATGAAATGATCCCGCAAATAAGCAAATTATACAAATATGGAAAAAGTGACAGGAGAATGGTTATGGAAGATTATTGAAAATATGTGGAACATATTATCCATTATTGCTACCAGCAAAGGGATGGCAGTTTAAAAGAGAATGATGAGGGCAAGTGACCATTCCTTCTTATGTAATCTGCCCTTTCAGAAGTCTTAACAGCTTTCTCATTCAGCTTGGCCTCTGCATTTGCACGTTTCTCTTCAGCGACTCTTTTAGTTTTTGCGAGTTTGTTCGCCAACTTTTCTTCTGCTCGAGCTCTCAGTCTCTCAGCTTTCACCTGTGATTTAGACATTCATACATACATGCGTAAGATAGCTGAACCACCGTGCTATTCTTAGCTATAATCAATAACTGGTAGTCAGTAGCTGAGTAGACAGAAAACGAATCAGATGGCTCTATGATAAAGATTTTCACAAGAAATAGGTTTGGTCCAGCAGAAGCATAGTTGCAAACATGATTAAATTCACAATAAGCAAGGAATGTAAATGCAGCAATTTTAGAAATTATATGCACTTGTTCCAGGGCAATTTATCAATTTCGAAAAGCTATATATGGCAGATCAGATTCATGCTACTGGCCAAATTAGATCACAGCAAATCTGTTCTGGTGGACTAAAATTTGTAAGTGGTCCTGCTGATGGTAAACTAAAGAACTGAATTGCTGGGCCTGAAGAGCAAATGCAAGATACTTTATAGAGCTTACAAGAAGCAGTGCATCCAAAGATAGACCTGGTCTGTCCTAAAACGAGACTAATAAACTTCCTAGATAGAGAAATACCTCCGTTTTCCTCATTTCCATTTCTGCTTTCCGTTTCTCATGATTTTCCCAAGCTTGTATCTTCACCTCTTCACGCTTATATCTGCAGATGACCAATATTATCATACAACTAAAATTCAAATTACCAAACTGAGAAGGCGGAAAAAGAATAAAGAGTAATAGAACTCACCTGGCCATATATTTGGCACGCTCTGCCTCATCCCAAGCCATTGCTCTCTTTTCCAGGGGATTCACCTGTCTTGCTTGATCTAACTCCTCGTTCTCTTTCATCTTGGAACCTTTTGATTCTTCAATATAACGCCTGTTTGTACTCCCTCTGGCAGTAGAACCAGGTTCACCTCTAGTCTCACTCAATGGTGCACCTTGTTGATATCCTTCTGAGCCTTGCAATGCAAGTTGACATCTAGCAGGAGTTGAAGATCCTGAAGATATAGGGCTTCTGGCTACAGGAGTTCTAGCTCTTATTGGTGTTGCTGTTCTTGAAGGCTCTTGGCTTGCTATAGGAGTCATTTCAGTCCCCATATCCCTAACACATATTGATCTAACAGCAGAGGTTGTTGAGTTCTGCACAGGTTTGGTGATTCTCCAAACTGAGTCATCACAGTCCACTTTCTTTGTCTCCACTTCATACTGATTCTTAACTGGAGCAGAGCAACCATTTGTTGCTTCTCCAACTTCTTCTTCACTTGAATAGTCCTGTTCTTGCTGTGGAACAGGTGTTATCAGTCTCCTGTCGTCAGCATTTGAGTTTCTTGGCTTACTTTGGTTTTTGTCTCCTCCTCTTGACAATCCCACCAGCCATTTTTGAGCATCATCCCATTTTGATGGTGTCGGTTTACCTAAAGCTGTTCTATGATGAGAATTCCGATTAGCTCCGTTTCCTTTATGGAACTCAAAAGAAATCGCACTGCTACTCGAAATCTCCTGAGCAACTCCATGGTTGTAGCACCCCTTATCCTCTATAGATCTCATTCTCTCAACAAAGCTTGGCACGAGCGGCCACAAGAAATTATATTGTGACTGTGACAACTAAGAGCTACGGAATCCTACCTGATTCACTAAGCTAATCTATGAATACCCCACCTTCAAAGAGGATATTATGAAAGGTAAAATGGTCAAGATCCTAGATATAAACTAGTTTAAATAACAAACTAGGAGCAGAAACAGATCCGGGGCCTATATATAGGACCCGAGTACGTTGCCATTTTAACACTTGGTTTCTACTTTACCATGAACTTAGGGGACTATAACCACAAGGTGATCACCTGAAGATTAACCAAAGATTGCCGCATAGATTTTCTTCAAGACATACATGACCAAACACAAAGGACACATTAAACCTCTTTACCAACACGCTATGCAGAAATCCCCGGTTTAACTTTACGAGTCATAGATAACAGAGATTCCAAAATGATACCATCAAACAAAAACCAATAATGTAAACAAGGAACCTCCAAAATATCTCGAGCTAGCTTCTGTCAATTGGGACCTAGCTGCATTAAAACACTGATGGACAACGAAAGGTTCCTGAAGTTAAACTCTACTCATCCATATCTTACAACAAATTAGAAAGAGAAGAGGGAGTAAAAGAAAACAAAAGAAAAAGACTAAAACAGCATAGTATAGCAAGTACGTTCTGTCTATTAAGCCTCAAAATCAGAACCCATCAAAACCTTCATAATTGTTAGAGAGCCCACCAGAATATAACTCAGCTTTTTGGTTTCACAGCAACAGTAAAGCTCAAGACACATAAGGGTTTTGCAGGAAAAGCTCATCAGCAAAGAATAATCCGTTAAAAACTATAGATTTTGCAGACAAACCAGGAGGAGGGTTACAAGATGGGATGGTTTAGATCCATCTTTAACATTAAAATACTAAAGAACAAACAACATTGCATGGTGGAAGCTTGAACCGGCCAGCATTTGTGGCAGTAATACTAACAAAATAACACATTATAATAACCAAAAACCATCGCTTTTTTTTCACGTTGAAACTTGTGCAAGTGTTTTTTAACCAAGTGAGACGGCCTCTACGGCTGCCCCTTTAACGGTAACTAAACGACAGTCGCTTGCTATGGGAGACACGTGGACGGGGTAGATACACCGGAGAGTGGTGGTCGCTGGTGGGGGAGGGGGGGCAAGGTTTGTGCTCTTCTGACCTTTTCACGTGGGTATGATGGGCTACGTGGGGTAGTGGTATATAGTATTATATTAATTATAGTTTTGATGAATTGACTGTTTATGAATTGATCGGGTGTGGTCTCCTTTACATATCTGACCATGGTCCCGCAGCCAGTGGGTACTTGTGATAGTGAGCTGGCAGCGTTAGGAATGCAGGTTGCTCCTTTGGTTGGGACCACCATGACCGGCAATTATGGCCCGGTTAGACCCTTTTCGGCTCAAGTTGGGCGGATTATAGATGAGTTATGAGCCAACTATGGTCTCTTAGGTTCGGCCATGGCTTGACTTGTCCTGTGGTCAACTTATTTTTTCTGTTTAATTTTTTCTTTAAAAAATTAATAAATGGGCCGGTCTAGTTCAGCCCGCTTGTCGAGGGGCTATGGGATGAGCCACAAGTCAAGCCATCCAGCTTGCACGACCTACGGGTCAACCTACAAACCACCAAGACATAGGCCAATTCGGGCAACCCATTAACATGCCTAATCGAGACTCTTGTTTCCGGGAGAGCAACTTAGGATGTTGTGGCCCCACAATTATATTATGATATTAAGGGTTCTAATTTTTAGTTTAAACAATTAATATAATATTTATTAATAAATTATTTATTTTATTAATATAAATAATTTAAAATATATAAATTATATTATTTTAAATATATTTTAATTATCAATCAAATTTATTTAAAATTTATATATTTAAATTTTAATTAATTAATTTAATAATTTTAATTTTAATTATTCATAATTAAATATTATATTAAATTATTCCTAAATTTTATTAAAATTTAATATATAAATTATTCCTAAATTTTATTAAAATTTAATATATTAAATAATTATATAATATATAATTTAATTTCGGAACTTGTCATTCAAACCGGACATGAACATAACCAACCCAACTGTCCGTCTACGTTTTTCGGGAACATTAGCTTTGCTCAGTCTTTTGAGTCGTCAAATCTCCATGACTAATCTCTAAAGTGAGTTCTTTTTGTCATGGTGATGGGGATTTTAGGGTTTATGAGAGGTTTTAGTGCTCGTGTCTACAGAGGTAAACCCAGAACTAAAACTTACCCACATGGCTTTAATGTACAACGACGAGCCTTATCGCAGTTCAAATGTTCTGATGCTGACGGTTCAATACTTCCAGTTTTGATCGTTGGTGCAGGACCTGTCGGTCTGGTTCTCTCTATTCTTCTCACCAAATATGGTAATTCATCAAATCCCTTTATTGTTTTCGGTTTCATTCTTTTTTTGTTTCTGTTTTCTGTTCTTCTTGTTGGTTTGTTTAGACAGAAAGTGGTGGGGATGATATTTGCATTATAAGATTGTTTTGAAGGTCCAAACTCCTGCAATTTTGATGATTTAATATGAAATATGCTGACATTGTGACTATCGTAATGTCATTTGACGAGACAGTAGTGAAAAATGAAGATTCAACTATAGGATAGTGGATAGAGCTGGCGTTATGAGTTCACTTTAGTTTTTGATCTGCAGATTGTAGAATTCGGGAAAAACCAACTGTATTTAAAGCTTGTTCGTCCATGTTTAGTCAACCGCTACTGGGAGCTTTTGTATTTTGGAAAGATAGGTTCTTTGAGGCCTGGTTTATGGTCTTGGAATTATAAGGGTGTTTGATGGCTTCTGCAGGGGTCAAATGTTCTGTTCTGGAGAAAAACAAGGCATTTTCGAACCATCCACAGGCTCACTTTATCAACAATCGGTCCATGGAGGTTGCTTTCTTGTGCATAGCTTCCAATCATATTGTTTCTGCAGTAGTGTACTTAGTTTTGTTGCAATGATTTGAATTGTAGATTTTTCGCAAGATTGATGGTCTTTCTGAGGAGATTCAAAGGTCACAACCACCAGTAGATTTATGGAGGAAATTCATATATTGTACTTCACTGACTGGTCCAATTCTGGGATCGGTAGACCATATGCAACCCCAAGGTTTGTGAATAATGCTTATTATAACCTTACTGATAGAACTAAAGGCCTACTAGGCATGCCTGATCTTGCGCTGTGAAAGTACATGACTGTTTTACTGCCATATATGCTGACGCTTGGGAATATCCCTCATCCCTTAGATGATATTCTGTAATCAAATATTCTTGTTATAGGGTTTGGCATACAAAGACTGAGTCTTTTAGTTTGTTCCCCAGATTTTGAAAAAGTTATGAGCCCAGCTTCTGTTGCGCACTTTTCACAGTACAAGTTAACTAGGTTGCTGCTTAAGAAGCTAGAAGACCTCAATTTCCATATTCTTAATCATGCTGGACCAGAAGACCAAAATATTGGACCCATCAGGGCAAGGGAATTGCTAATGGGTCATGAATGTGTGGCAATCAAATCCAGCAGCCAATTTGTTACAGTGACAACTTCTCGTCTTGAGGAAGGGAAGAATGTTGAAAGAAATATTCATTGCAAAATTCTTGTCGGTACTGATGGTGCAGGAAGTACTGTGAGGAAGCTTTTGGGAATACAGCTCAGGGGTGAAAAGGACATGCAAAAGCTTGTCAGCGTCCATTTCTTAAGCAGAGAACTTGGGCAATACTTGATAAATGAGAGACCTGGAATGCTATTTTTCATTTTCAACACTGAAGCTATTGGGGTTCTTGTTGCTCACGATCTCCAACAAGGTGAATTTGTAGTGCAGGTAGAAAAGTTTTCAGGATTGCTTTTCCAATTTTTTCCTGCTTCAGTAAACATGTAATAACAGCCCGCTATTGCTTTCTGCTTACTCTTAGATGCCATTCTATCCTCCACAGCAAAATCTTGCAGATTTCAATCCTGAGGTAGTCTCTATTCATTGTCGCTGAGTTCCAGGAACTGAAACTTAACAGAAGGATATCCTCAATTAACTTTTTACTGCTTTCAAGTATTAATGCAAAAATTTAGATTGAGCTTAAGATCTCATTGATTTCTTAGCACTGTGGAAACTCCAAAGTTGCTATTTAAAAAAATTTTTATCACAAATTTGGATATCAAGGTTTTTGTTGCTTTGTTTTCCATGTTGCTTTTCCGATTTGATTAACATTTTCTTTGAAGGTTTGAACCTGCTGTAGATGTGCAGGGAGTTAATTTTCAAGTTGGTTGGTCAAGAGCTTTCTGACATTGATGTCATCGATATAAAGCCATGGGTGATGCATGCTGAGGTTGCTGAAAAGTTCATAAACTGCGATAATCAAGTAATACTAGCTGGTGATGCTGCCCATCGATTCCCTCCAGCTGGTGGTTTTGGTGAGTTGTCATGGTTTTTTGTACTTTGTATAGGCGAAACTGTTGGGAGTACAGAGATATGACTTAGCAATTGCTGATAATATTTGGGAAGGATGTACTATCATTATTTTTTATGTCCATATCTGACTAAGGATGCTTAGTAGGCGCCTCCTTTCTGTTAGTTTTTATTGACATGCACTTAGTAACACTCTCTAAGACAAACAGGATCTGTTAATATTGCAGGAATGAACACCGGTATTCAAGATGCTCATAATCTTGCCTGGAAGATAGCTGCTGTTACAAAGGGGATTTCACCATCTTCAATTCTTCGTACTTATGAATCAGAGCGGAGGCCGGTACTAGTCTTTCTTTGTGTCTCTATCATAATCTGCTATTCTACTATTAACTGTCATCTGTTCTTGTCCCTCAGATTGCCATTTTTAATACAGCTCTTAGTGTCCAAAATTTCAAAGCAGCTATGGCAGTTCCTACTGCACTCGGCCTTAATCCAACCGTTGCAAATTCAGGTGGCCACTGTTACTCTTTTATTTTTTCATACTTGTCTTAATGGTAACTTCATTCAGTTTAAGAAACTATCTTACCAAATGTTTGTTTCCTACATGATTGTGGTGTTTCTTTTCCTTATATAATTAACCTCTGTAGCCAGTTCTTTCTATACCAATGCTCAAATTTTTTCCCTGCTGTATTATCAGTGCATAGAGTCATGACAAGTGGAATTGGTTCATTATTCCCTTCTGGAGTACAGAAGGTAATTTTGGAAGGAATTTTCACACTTGGTCGTGCACAGCTCTCAGAATCTATTCTAAGTGAGAGAAATCCACTTGGATCTTCAAGGATTGCTAAATTAAGGCGCATATTTGAAGAAGGAAAGAGCCTGCAGCTTCAGTTTCCTGCTGAGGATCTCGGTTTCAGGTATATGTGAGGCATGAAATTTTCAATTTTAACCCAAGATAGACTGTTCAATGCCAACTTATCACAATATGTAAGCTGAAGGCCTCTTAAGTCTTACTGACATTAAGTTCCTAGGTTTTGCTTTGATTCAATTGCATTTTTTTTCTAACTTATGGCATCTTGGTGGATGTATGATCATGTTCGTAACTTTATTGACTGATGATAGCCTTTCTTACTAATTGTTGTTCTGAACTGTAGAGTGGTTCTTAGAAAACAAGATTATAACTTTTCTTTTAAAGGAGATAATATCTTCAATGATGTGACATTTTTCCACGTTCAATAAAGAAAAGAATACATGTTTGAATCAATTCCAGGAGGTATTCATGATGGTTATCTAATATTAGGTACTTGAAAGGAGCGCTAGTTCCTGATAATGATTCTGATGTGAGGGATGGACAGGAGCCACCAACTGGTCGTCGAAGGGAATACGTTCCTTCTGCAAACCCAGGATCAAAGTTGCCTCATATGGAAGTCCGGTTGCTATCTAATTTGCCAAGTGAGGTATGCAGTTATGTTGTTTAATATTGCCTTTTATTGACATCCAAAGAGAGGATTCAACCAAAATGCGACCTCTCCTCTACACTTCCTAAATGTTTATCTCTATCTGTTTAATTATGAAACTAGTTTTCTCAAGTTAAGGAGTTGGCTACTGGTAACCTTAAACTAAAATTTCTCTCATACCATTTGTCTACTTCTAATTTTCACAACTGGGAATAAGTCATATCTGTAAAAGATGCTTGTTTCATTTTGAATTGATTCTATTCTTAGGTTTCAAATGTTTCTGTAGGTGACTATTTCAATACTTGATATTTTGTCTGTGGACAAGCTTGAGTTCCTTCTCATTATAGCACCACTCAAGGAGTCTTACCATCTTGCCCGTAGTGCATTCAAAGTGGCTGAGGAATTTCAAGTTCCCATTAAAGTGTGTGTATTATGGTCTGCTGAGATTTCCAAGGGAGTTGAAACGAGTAAAAGGGCAATGGCACCTTGGCAGAACTATGTAGATGTTGTTGAAGTTAAAAAACCACAGACTCCATTATCTTGGTGGAGTATGTGTCAGATGAGTGACAAAGGCGCCATCCTAGTTAGGCCTGATGATCACTTAGCATGGCGAGTGAAATCAGCTGTTGAGAAGGATCCAGTTTTAGAGATGAAAAGGGTTCTCTCTTGTGTTTTGAGGATGAAATAACAAGGTTGAAGAATAAATTAGAGAACTGTCTTCCCCTCATTTTCACAATTAAGCATTGGGATATTGTCAACATTCCATCGAAAGCTCTCCATTGATCATTCAAGAGGAAGTTTTTGCTATGATCCAACAACGCAATCTGGCTTCAATGAAGTATCGGGGTAGGAGCTGCTGTGCCAGTTTCAGAGTTTGACCTGGTTTGCTATTGAAAAACGAAGTTGTAGCTGCTCACATAGTAAGGCTTAATAACTTTCAAATTATTTACAAAGATTAAAATATTCGTAGAAACAGATGAGGAGAATTGCGGGTTCATGGAGTACTTTATTTTGAAAAAGGGGTTCATGGACTACTTGTTGAATGCTTGAAATGTCAATAATAACAGTACTGATGCAAACCCTTCAGTCACTGTTAGTTTGTAGGTACCTTTTGCTCTGATACAACAAGGTTCCAAAGTTTGTTTTTTATCATATTTGGGGGTTAGCTGCTGATTTTCTTAATTTAAGTGCAAAACTTAAAGAGCCAAAAAGCAAATAGTGACCATTCCGCTGCACGGCCCATTTCTTGCCAATTCTTCATCTGTCGTAGCAATCTGATGTTTAGTTGAATGGTTAAAAGAGCTAAATTGTTCAATTAAAGTTTAGTATGGTGTATTTAACACTTGTATACTTATCGAATTACATATGACAATTTTAACATTAATGACTATTATATTAGACAATTCAATCAACAGAATTGTATCTGTTTAATGTTTCAATATCGAAAGTTCTATGAATGAATGTTCCCAGTAAATACAATAGAAGCTCAGTTTGCAAGCTTTAAAGGACCGATTAGATCACATGGCAAATGGCACAATTCTTCTATTCTTTGTTGTGAGGTTGGCCATCTGGTTTGATGCTACAAAGACATCCCGATCCTCTTTGGTACTATCTTTGATCAGTTGCTAAGACAATCAAACGACCAATAACTGCTGTAACAACACCGAGCAAACCACCAGCAATAACCTATAATGAAAGGGACTCATTAGCAGGATGAAATATGCAACATAGTTTCCCAGATTAAGCTTCCTCAAAGAACAGTAATACCAAAAGTTGTACTAGCTTTTAGCTGGTTTTGTAATTGTCAGAAGAATACCCTAATGCTAACTCATTACAAGGCAAACATTGCAGCTGAAATAGAGCTTGAAACCTATAATGAAAGGGACTCATTAGCAGGATGAAATATGCAACATAGTTTCCCAGATTAAGCTTCCTCAAAGAACA
>JAOSBN010000003.1:8690283-8705441 GCA_027563595.1 Erythroxylum suave
CCTAGTTAAGATTAGAGATATTTCAATTATTAATGTATGATTGCTTTATGGCTATACTTGAATTGATTTTCTTTGATTTAATCTTTGATTTGAAACTAATCATCATAGATTCAATCCTAAGAATTGTACGAAATACTATGAGATGGAGTATAATTTATGCACTGAGAGAGTAAATATTTAAATTTAGAGACAGATGTATCCTAGACGAAGGTAATAATTAATAAATTAACTATAATTAAAGAATTTGATTAGCTATTACACAGCAACAGATAGTAATTTCTTAATTAGATGTAGCTGTGTAACTAAAGAAAGAACACTAATATTTTAAGGAGGCGGTTGGTTCGCACAAAGAAATGGTAATATGAATATGAATGAATATAGTGAGGAATGGAAATGGATATTATCATTATAATTATAATGGTTGGTTAAAAGGAATGAATGAATAACATTATCATTGACACTTGTTAGTTTGTAAAAATATTGAAAAATAAAAATTCATCATATTTTAATTAATTAATTAATTATATTGTAATTAATCAATTACAATATATTGATTAATTAAAATATTGTAATTAATTTTAACTAATTATATTGTAACTAATTAATTAATTATATTTTAATTAATAACATTGTAATTTATTATATTTTAATTAATTAATCATATTTAAACTAATTAATTAATTACAATATTTTAATCAATGAATAAATTATATTTTAATTAATTATATTGCAGTTATATTATTAATAATATTTTAATTAATTATATTGTAATTAATGAATAAATTACAATATTTTAATTAATGAATAGTTATATTTTAATTAATTAATTACAATATTTTAATTAATGAATTAATTATATTTTAATTAATTATATTGTAGTTAATTAATTAATTAATTACATATTTTAATCAATGAATAATTATATTTTAATTAATTATATTGTAATTAATTATATTGTAGTTAATTAATTAATGAATTATAATATTTTAATTAATGAATAATTATATTTTAATTAATTAATTACAATATTTTAATTAATAAATGAATTATATTTTAATTAATTATATTGTAATTAATTAATTAATTAATTAATTATATTCTAATTAATTATAATGTAATTAATTAACCCATTTTTCTATAATAATGATATTCATTCTTCTAGATTAGGAGAGGAATGAGTTATTACCTAAAAGTGAGTAATCAAAATAATAACCCTATAATCATATCCTCTTACCAAACTTAATTTTTCATTCCATACCCATTCATCTTTTTTCATACTCACTAAACAACCACATCCTAAGTTAATTATTATTTTAACACTAATAATCAAACGTGACAATTGAATTATCTCACAAACCAATATTAAAGCGCTCAATTTTTTGAGATTTTTTTAATCTAATACTTAAGCTTTTAAATTTTCTGTAACTAACTTTTTAAAACCTTACCAGTTCAGTTCAAAACATTAATTATATTATTAATTTATTAATTTGTTAACAAAATCTAGGTTGTTTATGATATGTAAGTGTCCATCCAAAAATCTTCTCTCTGCTTCAGTCTTACCATGATTGTTATTTTTTTTCAAGTGTACATCTATTTGTCACGACTGTTATTTTTTTTCAAGTGTACATCTATTTGTCATGAATAACAAAGATTTCATAAGCCAAATTAGCAAATTACTAATGGAATTAATATTTTGAACTGAACTATTAGGTTTGGTTTGGGGGAGCGGTGACGGTTGACAACCTGCTGAAATCAATATGCTGAAATGATAAGTACTTATGTGTTTGGGATTGTTATTTTGGTAAATGCTGAAACGTGAAAATAGATGTTTGGCAAGTGCAGTTGTAGTTGCTGAAAAAATATAAAATGACTAAAAAGCCCATTGATTTAATAAATTATTAATTGTTGTATAAATAATTAAAAATGTTATTAGCCATATAAATTTAAAATTATAAATAATAAAATATTAAATTAAAATAAGAAAATATAAATATAATAAATTTAGTAAATAAATATTTCAAAAAATATTTTATTAGTCGTATAAATTCAAATTATATATATTAAATTATTAAATTAAAATAAGAAATTATAAATAAAATAATTTATCAAATAAAATATTTCACCTTACTTAAATACTATTGACAAAAACATTTTTATATTAATTAAGTAAGTGTATAATGGAAAATACTAAAAATCATGAGGTTATAATTGGAAAGTAAAATTTTCACAGCATAAACAGTTTCCTACTGCAGCCCCCTTTCTGCTTATCTATTTCTGCGGTGGCATCGCAGTTTTTTCTAACCTGCGGTTGTCGACAGCAAATCTAAATATATGTCTGCGTTTGAAAACTGCGGTGAATAAGTACTTATCCACACCGCACCGCAGATCCAAACGCACCCTTAATATTTTGAAACATTGATCATTCAATGAAAAAATTTACGAGTTGAAAATTAGATTAAAAGTTTTTCAAAAGATTGAACACTTTAAGATTTGCTCATGATATGTAAGTGTCCACCCGAAAAATTTCTCTTTGCTCCAATCTAACTATCAATGTTATTTTTTTAAGTAGACATCTATCTATTTGTCATAAATAACAAAGATATCGTCAGCCAAATTAGCAAATTACTAATGGAATTAATGTTTTGAATTGAAGTATTAACGTTTTGAAACGTTGATCACTCAAAAGCTTGAAAATTATATTAAAAATTTTTTCATAAGACTGAACACTTTAAGATTGATTATCTTTTCTTTCATAACAAAACATTTAAAACTCAAAGTAATTTTAAAATCCAAATCAAAATTCTTCTATCTAAAATATAATTCCCTAAAATTATAGTTTTAAATTACGCAGTCTATCCTTTTGCTACTAAAGTTAAAACTATGAATCCAACCTAAGATTCTGCAGCTAACATCAGTTAAATTCTAACTGCATTAAGTTGAATCTGGATTGAACGAAATATACGAGAACAAATAGGTAGCTTTGTACATGTGGAAAACTAGATTAACTCTTAGGCTCTTAACAATGCATACAAGGAAGGAACTGTTCATATTAAGGAGCTAAAAGATAGAATCCTAATTGCTGCAAATGGCTCATTTGTCATTATTTCAATCTCACATCAAGAGTAAGCCCTCTCAACTTAGTAAAAAACACTATGAATTGTTATACTCTGAGCTTAAGATTCTAACTTAGACCAATCCCGGTAATTACTAACATTGGCAGGATGTCTGTCTACGAGAAGAACTTGTAGTTCTTGGCTGAAATAATGATGTTCCTTAGGCCACCAATGGGTGATAGAACCGTCAACAGAACACCAAAAATAATGCATACCTGCGATTATTCAGACATTAAACCTTAATCAGTTCCAGAATGCTGTATTTGAGGATGTTACAGGAGAGTTCCTAGAGCTGTGACGGGTTTACATACCCAGTTTGTGATCCAGGACAAGCTGAACCTCTTTGGTTTATATATGTGAAGCCATATGATACAAGGAAGCTGAAAAGAAAAAAATTGTTTGTCTAAAAGTTCTGAATTTTTGTTTACAAGTAAAAAAGAAAGGATTGCTTGATCATAGTTCCACAGCTTACAAAGTATGTTGTGGGGGCAAAAGCGAACCCTCCAAAGAATCCAAGGAGGGCACCAAAGAAAGGAATGCATATTGCAATGAACATTGTCAATGCTACAATTATAGGATGAAGTGGAAGTATTAGCATTCCAGTAAGAACAAGAAATCTTGTTCAGCTGTTTTAACAGTAGTTAAAAAAATGCTGCAACTGCATACCGACAAAAATTGTGCGAGTGATTAACCGGAGCCTGAAGGAAGGAGCGAACATCAATTTCTTTACCAATAAAGTTTCAAGCATGTCGAACACAGGCATAGCAAATATCTGCAGTTTTAATATAATACCGTCAAATTCCAATTGAAGCAGAGGAACTTGGCAAAACCAGAAGTTGGATAGGATGGGTTAGCCAAAACTTCACCTGATAGCTTCCAATGACATGAACAACTACAAACATGTTGGCAGTTGCAATAAGTCCAGCAGGTTTTTCTAATGTAATGAGGATGTTGTCATCCACAGAATTACCGAAATAATAGTATCCTATCAGAGCAACTGGGAAGTAGCATAAAGCAACGATGATGTAGGCTACGACCACTCCTCTCCACATTGCTATCTTGGAAGGTTTCTCAGGTGTAGAAGGAATTGTGGCTTGAATTTCCAAGGCCACATTGTGACCAGCATATGCAAAAGCCACTTCTCCTAAGGCACTCAGAAAATGGAAGAAAACTCCTGTCGAAGTGCTGGATTTGTAGCTGTAATTTGCATCAGGTAGAGGCCCTTTGTGGAGAGTAGCAGCCCAGGCAACGGTTGAGTAGCTGTAATCGGAACACTTAGTACAAAAGGAATAGAATAGTCATACACGAGCTGGAGTTGAGCATTCACCTCAAAGACATGACTGCTGCTGCAAGCGAGACCACACTTATGGAATTGAAGTTGGGAAGATGAGAGAGCACAAAGTGAACAGAAGCAAAAATCATGATAAAATATGTAGTCCTGATCTCCTTACAGTTGGGGCAGACCACATCATGGAACTTCTTCAGTGATTTTCCTCCTGTCACCATATAGACAATACACGAACTAACATCCACGGTTAACTGTTGTGGAACCACAATCCAGAGACCCAGCTTCTCTCCGAATGCATGCTGTCCTAGCTCGTGATACCTATCGAAACGCTTGCCGGGCACCATCTCGTGCATTTCAACCATTTGCCACAGAGTGTATAAGGTAATGATCCATGATAGGGAAAGAATTACTACACCAGGACCCCTGTATTTTCGTTAATGAATATTATGAATAAACTATCTTTGATTCTGTCTAACTACATTGCATACTCTGAAAATATGTTTTTTTCCCCTTCTTTTCTAAAGATATTTCACTTTTTCATTGAAGATAACTAAAGCAAATTTCCAGAATGAGTGCCAGATATTGAATACATTATGTGTTGGTGAGGTAAGGTCATTTTGGAAGAGTAAGGTCATCAGGGCAACGCTATGTTCAATTTGGAAAACCACTCATGTTTTATCTGATAATTACCTATGTACAAACTTCCATGGAATGGAACCTTCATTAATCGAAATCCTTCTATGGCGTTCATATTGATAAAATTGTTGGAAATGAAAGACTTTTGAAGTTTCTATGAACATCAAAGGAAGCATATGGTGTACCATCCAAGTCCAGCCATGGCATAAGGAAGGCTAAGGACGCCGGCTCCGACGATGGCCGTAACATTGTGAAAGGCTGAATACCACCATTTGGCATTCCTAGACGAAGTGATTGGAAGCCAGTCGTCAATGGCCTTTTGTTTTTCTGCAGCAATGTCGCTCTCAGTCCTGTTGTTGGCCATAGTTGTAAGCAATATGGTAAAGATGATCCAATACACAGGTGACTTGATCCTTCAAACAAAGTAACAGAAAATGTTAAATAGTCACCGCAAAAGCAGACCTCCATAAGCCTTCAATACGGTGTGTCCGTGGCCTCCCTGGAATTCAGACACTTATAGAGCTGAGAAGAGCTTTGAAATAATCTGTTTGACCACAGTTAGTTTGAAGAGGTGGCCTAATTACATTTGGTTCGTATAAGTGCCCTCAATTTCTCCCTTGCGACGGAAATTGGAGCCTCGAGGCTTCCGACAAATGTTTTGAAAACTAAATCGAAATTTAAATAGGTAAGCTAAAATATTTAAAATATAAAAATTTTAATTAGAATTAAATCGTTATAAAATTGAATAAATATTAAATAAAATTAAAGATTTTGAAATATGATTAAAAGAAATTGTTCTTACCTACGAAGAATTTAAAGTTTAATTGAATAAATTGTTAAATGAAAAGTAATTGATTTATTTTGGTTTATAAAAACTTATTAATTTATAAAAATTGACCAAGTAATTAATAAATTAATCGATTTTCAACATTAAAAATTATCAAAGTAAATTGAACCGAAAAATTAAACAATTAAAATTTTTTATAATTGAACTGATTGAACCAGTTGAATTTTTTAATTATTAAATTAGGATATATTTCTATGTCATGAGCGAATTTACCTGATTGACCTGGCAACGCTTGGTATCTTAGTCCCAAGGGGTGTTTTAATTTTATCAATAAATGTGTATGTATTTCTGTTTAGCAACTATTTTTTATTTTTTGGCAACTTTTATGGCAATATAACGTGGCTTTTCCTTTTGGTTCTTGAAACGATGACTTCATGAAATTGGTAAACTTGCTTTTGCCATCGAGCCCCTTGGAGAAACATGCGATTAATAGTCATAGGATAAGTCTTCCTCTTCGAAGTCATATGAAGTTATTAGTATGCACATGGATTGCCCTTTATTTTCATGCGTGATTTAATCCTAGGAAGAGAAGAGAACAAATAACCAAATTCCAATGCTAAAAGTAGCAATTACGTAGCCTGATTTTGTTGGCCATTTTGGATATTTCACATAAAGTGTTTTTTTGAGAAATTAAAATTAAAATAATAAATAAAGAGGAAGGAACAAAGACTATTGGAGAGTAACATCACTCTCTAATAGTTAAATAGCACCATTACAGATACAACATCAAACACTTTTGAAGGCACGAGACTGTTTAGTCACCACTGAATAAACAACACATAAAAAAGACATACAACTCTTGCTTCGTTCCAAAGAAGTAAAAGAACCCAACTCATCCTCAAAGCATTTTGGGATGTTCCAAATTAGGGTTGGGTGTCCTAATCGATCCACAACGCCCTTCCAGTAAGAAGCTCCCCACTCGTCATGTCTGGAACTTCATCTGATTATGGCTACTTTACCCATCTTCCCTTATTTTTGTAGAGGGCATGGAGGAGTTAATGGACTTGCCCAGCGACTTGCAGTAACGGACTTCCTCAGCCCTCAGGTAAGATCTAAATCCCATTCCTTTATCTCGAGTGATCTTGTTCCATTTCCCAGCATGAATATTGTTGTCTCTCCTTCTGAATGATTGATTGTAGCACTAAATTTGCTAATCGTCCCATGTTTTGGAACTTTCACTAATTTCTTTCTTTCCATATCTCTTGAGTAGATATGGCAAAAAATAGCACCTTTCTCTTCCATAGTGGAGTGGAAGCTTGTGTTTCTATTAGAAACTTAGCTATTTCGATGAGTGAATTAGAAGACCCTTGCCAAGACTGGAAAAGGGCATAAAAAGAACAGATGATCCCTAGTTTTAACTCCTCTCTTACATAAACAACAGATTTGATCCAAATTCTGGATAAATTGAAGTCTGTCTATTGTTGCTATTCTATTCCTAACCACTAGCCATAAAAGGAAAGCAAAACTTGGTCTGAGAATATTACACCAGATAACTTTGCCCCAAGGATCATCTTGATCAGAGTGATAAAACCATTTCTTATAGATTTTGCTAGAGAAGCTACCGATAAGAGACCTTTTTTATAGATAACAATCCTGAGAGTTAGAATCAGGAAGGTATGAAGGTTTAAGATTAAGGATTGCATCAAGAAATTGAAGCCATTCATTTTGATTGATAAGAACAGCCACCTTAAATTTATGATCTAGCCCAGGAAAAGCAGAAATAGCAATGGGGTTTGAGGAAAGAGGACCTGAACCAATCCAATTATCGTGCTATAGGAAAGCAGTCTATCCATTTCCAATTTTACAGAAAACATCATTAGTAACTTCTTCCCTTTTTCGTAAAATCTCATTAAGGAACCAAGAATATGATGGCTTTATAGAGAGGTACCATGTGCTATTCCCTTTCAAAAAGTAACTGTGAAGCTCCCATAAAGTTGGACACCATTTAATTACTTTTTTTAGTTTTTAAATCTCTTATCAGTTAAGTTACATAATTTGGTCCGGATGAAAATAGTATGTGGCCTAATAAATAATCTAAGTTAATAGGTCGAAGTTTGAGAGGAAAATAGATCCTGATTAGTATGAATCAAACCTATATAAGGCTTGTAATAGGGAACCTGATATGAAAGTTATATATAAAAGTTATGGTCTCCTGTAGTTGCTCATATCATTCATAAGCATATGGATTCTCTAACCAGTTAAGAGAGCTTACATTTTAAACTGTAGAAAGATGTTATCCACATGTTGGTGAAGGATACCCGTAAAAGTCTCTAAAAATTAGAGCTCATTTCAACCTCGAAAATTACCTCGAAAGTTGGAATGGAACACCAGAAGGTGAAAAATCATTTAAATGTCAATATATATATGCAGGTGACTAGAGGTCATCACCACAATCTTATATAATTGCTTATTATGAGCTTAAAAAGGTTTAGTCTTATCAAAAGATCATTGTTATTATGCTTCTCTCTTTAAAGGAAATAAGCCCAAATATTGCCTTGCACAAGTTAGCATTTGATTTCGACAAATATTTGACACTGTAAGCTGACTTTAGTGAGAATGTAAAAATTAATATAGATAGTTTATATCTCAGTTGATTGTAATTTTCACTTTGTTTTTCTTACGCTATACACATGATTAGGTCGCAATTTGATTTCTCAACAACAACAACAATAATGTCCCAGTAAGAATCCTATTAAGATATAGAGTCTGAATAGGCCTAAAAGTATGTTGTCGTATCTTAGTTTGTCAAAATTTCCTATTGAGGGCTAGTCCTTGGTAAGTTCTAGTAAGGTCATATCATTCCTAATCACATTATGTCAATTCTTCTTAAGTCTATCTTTTCTTTTCTTACATTCTTTATGTACAATTTTCTTGCATCTTCTCACTAAAGTGTTAAAATGTCTCATCTTAACATGTTCAAACGATATAACCTAGTATCCCTTATTTTACTATTAATATTAGTTACCCTTAATTTATTTCTTACTACTATATTATAAATCTTATCTCTTCTCGTAAGATCGTACATCCAACGGAGCATCCTCATCTTCGTTACAATTAACTTATAATTATACACTTGTTTGATGGATGTCTCATAGAGAATGATCAACCTAATTGGTAAATCGTAGAATTTACCTTTTAACTTGAGTGGTATCTTTTTGTCACATTAAACTCCTAAATAGTCCCTCTATTAAGCCACCCTGATTTGATATAGTGAATTATGTCATCATCTATCTTGCTACTGCTTTGAATAATGAATTCAAGATACTTAAAAACAATCGCTCTATAGTATAACTTCTATACGAATCCTGATCTTTACATTGAATGCTACCTTGTGACCTAAAAAGTTACATTCTAAACACTCAACCTTAATTCTACTCAATGTAAAGCTCTTTGACTCTAGCGTATCTCTCTAAAATTCTAGCTTGACATTAATACCCTCTTTTGTTTTATCCACTAAATCAATGTCATTTGCAAACATTATACATCAAGACATATCCCCTTAGATATTCTTGGTAAGCTCATCCATAACTATTGCAAATATTAAGGGACTCAACGAGGATCCTTGATGTAGCCAATAATTATAGAAAAATATTCTATATCTCCTAATGTTGTTCTCTTAACACCTTCATACATATCCCTAATAACTAATGTTATGAATATCATATAATACTTGGTATCAAATTTGATTTTGATATGTTATTGACACTTGTCAATACCGAGTACCATTTTAGATAATTTTAAAATTAATAAATATTTTTAAAATTTTATAAAATTACAAAATAGTCCCTCTATATATTATATTAAATATGTTTTTGCTTTACTTCGATCCTATTTCAAGAAATCATAATAATATAAATTTCATATAAATTTTTTTTGTTATTATTATTTTCATATATTTCTCATAAATTAAGACGGGAAAAAATTATTTAACTCTCATAAAGATATAAAATTAAGAATAATATAAAGTAATAAATTATGAATTTATAATGATTAATTTTAATTTCAAATGATATCTTTACATATTTTAAAAGTCATTATAATAATTTTCACATGTATACTAAAAAGTGTGTATATATATATAGTTAATATGAAATATATAAAATTTAAAAATAACAACAACAATAACCACACCTCATTTGAAGTCCCACTAACTAATATATTTAGTTATATTATATATAATCACTTTTGATTAAGTTTACTTACATAAAAAATGTATTTAATTCATTCTTATTTGTATCTTTATTATTTATTAAATAAATTGTTAATAATTTTATCATAGTCCTTTTTATGTACGGGCAAGTATTATTTTATATAGGATATATATTATAATCACTTTTGTTTAAGTTTACTTACGTAAAAAATATATTTAATACATTCTTATTTGTATCTTTATTATTTATTAAATAAATTGTTGACAATTTTATCATATTCTTTTGTATGTATAGGCAATTATTATTTTATATAGGAGAATATTGAAGTTTTTCAATTTATTCCTATTTTTTAAAATTCCAATGATGATCGATTTTTGACTGGTATTTTAGTTACTAGCCAATATCGGTCAATATCAATGGACCGAAAAACAAAATTACATATCAAATTTTGGTACCAATCAATACCAATTGAAAGAGCTGGTACCAACTTACATTAAACTTTGATCAAAACTTGCTTATTCGATACCAATTTTTCATCTGTACTAATTGATATGGTATGGTATTTATACTACTACTAATAACCTCCGTTAGCTTTTAAGCACCTCCATATTACTTCCCTTAGTACTTTATCATAAGCCTTCTCTAAATCAACAAAAACCATGTGCAAGTCCCTTTATTTGTCCTTATAATATTCTTTTAATCATCTAAAGAGATGTATAGATTCTATCGTGGACCTCTCTGACATGAAATCAAAATGGTTCTCCAAGATAGGTACACCATGTTTCACTCTCTAATCATCATCTCTTATAACTTCATAGTGTGATTGAGTAGTTTGATGCCTTTATAGCTATTACAACTTTGGATGTCCCATTTATTCTTGTATAGAGGGACTAAAGTACTAAGTTTTCAGTCATCTGTCATTTTTACGAATTTGAGGATCATATTAAAAACCATGGCTAACCAAGTAAAACTTTCGTTCCAATTTCTTAATATTGGTATCAAAATCATTTTGTGGTTATATAACTGGGTTGAATTCATTTGATTGTTATTGATTAAAATTTTAAGATTGAAATCATAAATCCTAAACTTCTGAAATCAAATTAGACTTTACTATATCTAAAAAATTTAGATTTAAAATTTTAGAATGCCACATAAAATTTAGAATTGAAGTCATAACAAGATTGAAAAATAAAAATTGTTTAAGAGTTAAACAACATGTTTGAATCCATATCAACTGCTAACAATTAAGTCACCCACTTAGGAGAATCATTAAACATGAGGCTTTTAGCACAAAAGAAACCCATAATTGTTATGAGTTTGTTGGCATGTATTTGACATGGTTTGATTAATGGTGATTTGATGAACAACATATTTTGTAGTTTAAGTTTGTGAGAATTTTCTTTATTGGCATATCATGGGTTTGTTTGAAGAGAAGAGAGAGGTTATTGGCACGTGACCCTTACTTATGGATTGTGTATTTGCTAGATCATGTGACAAAAGGCTAAAAAGAGGCAACTATGCCGCTTTTCGCTCCATCATTGTGCGTCTCTCTGATAGTATAGGGTACCAGGAAAACTTCCTTGTGGTCTTTCAAAAATTAACTTAATTTGGCTGATATGAGTTTCCAAGTTACATATAAAAGCCTCTTGACTCCTCAATAATGTCTATGTGGATTGAAATCTTGCCTCTAAACGTTGAACCATTTTAGACATGATATCCTCTAAGCTTAACTTCTTTTCTTGGGATGGTTAATGATAAAATCCTAGTGGAGGATTTTCCTTACCTGCCCTTAATTCTCCCAAGATAAATTTGAATGATTCTTCCATCTCAAATTATATGTTTGACTGTATGGATTATTATGGTGTCTAGGAGCATTCTTCATATAATCCACATGTTAAGGCTGTAGTGCTTGACAGTTTTGACTTGAATGTCCTAAGTTGTACACCTCATATTGCATAACTTGATAAAATTTAGGATTCACAATTAATCCATCGATCTTCCTACTCGGTGCTTCATCCTACTTTGTTAGTTTTTACCATGAGTACATCAACATCATATAATCTCTCTGGCTTGCTAAGTATCGCTTGAGAAGAACACCATTAATAATTGTTCGTCCATATCTTCAATAAGGTCCTGAGCTACTTTTGACATTTTATTGTTCAAAGTTATCCCATCTACTGCATCAATTATTTGCCTCATTGTTTAATTGAGCCTATTATAGAAAGTTCGTATTTGCATTCATAATGATAGACCATGGTGTAGACACTTCTTTAACATCTTATTGAATCTCTCCTATATATCATATAGTGTGTCTGAATCAGTCCAGGAATAAAAGGAAATGTCATTCCTCGGTCTAATAGTCTTGGCTAACAGGAAGCACTTCAAAAGCAACTTCTCTGCCGCTTGGTCCCAAGTAGTAATGGATGACCTAGGTAGAGAGTTTAACCATTGCTTCACATTGCCCCTCAGAGTTTAATCTGATTACATCATCATTGACACTATTAATCTTAAAAGTATCATAAATCTCTAGAAAGTCAACGATATGTGAGTTGGTTCCTTATCTCGTAACCCATCAAACTAAACAAACTATTACATTATCTGAATGATACTTGGTTTAATCTTAAAATTTTTGGCAACGATAGTCGATCTCACAATGCTAGACTCTACTCCTGATAAATTTGGCCCATCGTAATCTAATATGTTTCTTAGTTGGTATGATATAGTTCCAGATTCATCAGTATCAATTTATATAGTTCCAAATTCATCAGTATCAATCTATCTGTCGATCTAACTTAAACTCTCTAAGTAAGGTTCTACAGAGATTTCTACAAGCTAGTCTTTTAATCTTTAGATCCTTTTTGACTAGATGCAATGGATTCCCTCAGGGCAAAATAACCCCAAGACTTGTAGAAGTAATAAAACCAAAAAGTCAATAAAATAAGTAAACAAATTAAAAGCAAAAATGTAAAAAAGAAATGAAAACAGATAATAATGGCTAGATTAATAAAAGCAAGGTTTTTCTAATATTATAACCCCCAGTAATGACATCAAAAACTTGATTGAACGTAAATTTAATGTTTTAAACCTTAATTATTGACAACTACTCCAAAAACTTGAATGAATGCAAATTTAATTCTTTAAATCGCAAATGTAAGGTGTAACTGTAGCTAGCACTGACAAATACAGATCGATCCTACAAGAATTACAAGTACTAGTAATGACCTCTTTTCTATTAACTAACTATTAATTAATTTGATGATTTAGTTTAAAAGTGAACTAAACTAAAACTTAACACAATAGTGAATGAAGACAAATAAATCAAAAAGATTAATTCAATATCAAATGACTAGTAAGTAGATAATGAATCTCACTAAGATATCTTAAATGTTATCGTGCAATTCAATTATTAACCATTGAACCATGGAAATTCTTATTGAAAACCCATACAGGTTAATGGTTTTGCAAATTGTCCAATTTTATGTAATCGTCTCTAGCATAAATAAAAACAAAAATCAATCCAAAGAAAAATAACAGACGACATCAAAAATTTGGTAACGCAGTTCGATACTCCTTGCCTACATCTGCGGGGCCCTCACCCAGATTAATTCTCTCACCAAAGTACAATAGATTTATCCAAGGATTTACTAAGCCGACACCACTCACCCCTTGACATTATCACTCAACTTTACTTCTCGTAAAAGTTTTTCACACCCAATAACACGACCGACTCGTGTTAACCTCGTCAGATGATTTTTCTCTACTACATTTAATGAACGACAATTAATAAAGATAACTTAAGTGATTAATCGACTAAGAAAAGAACAACAATACACTTGAGATAGAAAAGAAGATAACTTCCTAATCGATTCAGCTCCTCCGAAATAAATCCAGAAATTGTTTACCAGCTGAACTAATCCACGGCAACTCTAATAGTCCAATACCAAAAGTAAGAGTTCCAAAGTTCTTCCCTTAATAAATCATCCAGCTTTAGTTGTGTTTTTCCAACAATACAATTAATGCACACTCCTCCTTTGATGCCAACACACACAGATTCACTTTAACCTTTAATGTAGATATACACAATACTACCAATAATAAAACCACACTCTGAAAAAATCAAAAGACTCAGTTGTGAGTCACTCATCAAGAGATCAACACATATCACAGCACCAAAATGAATTTTTCAACAACATAAAATCAACATATTAATCTCTCCATCCACGTGACTCTCACAAAGCTAAAAGATCACAACCCAAAATTCTTGAAATTATGCAGGTAACGAAATAGAGGAATGCAAGAGTCACACATATACCATCTGTTAAAATTTTCAAAAATCCAAATCACGCATACTACACTATTGACACAAGCCATCTGATTCACAAATACACCATCAACGCACAACCCACACCTAATTCACTTTTCCCATAATCATGACATACACACTGCAACTCTTGAAAAGCCACCCACCAACCACTCAAAGCACTCACACTGCCCATTTAGATATTAACCGTAGGTACACAACAAAAAGCCACACACTTCGTATATATTTTAAAAACCACTTAATTCATAAGGAAAACTTCCAGCTATACCCTACCGCACCCCACACACATAATCCGCCACAATTTTTCACAAGATCCACATCTATTCAAGATGAGATTCTATACTATCTAAAATATTATCCAAATAATTCTTTTGAATCAAGGACAATAAAAAATATGATAATTCCAATTTATAAAAATATGTCAAAATAAAATAAGTAGATATATACAACATATATCTAACACTTATCTTAGGATTGACCTTAATCTGTAGAATTTAATCCGAAAACAAACAAGACTTATGCCAACCTTAGAATAGATTTATCTACATGCTCAAACACACCCTTCTTCTTCTTCTTCTTCGCAGGATAACTCTAATTCATTCCAAAAACACTATCCACCAATACTAATAAATTGTTGCCCCTAAAACTTCTATCCACATAAATCAAAGTTCTTCCCTTAATAAATCATCCAGCTTTAGTTGTGTTTTTCCAACAATACAATTAAAGCACACTCCTCCTTTGATGCCAACACACACAGATTCACTTTAACCTTTAATGTAGATATACACAATACTACCAATAA
>JAOSBN010000003.1:8705541-8719586 GCA_027563595.1 Erythroxylum suave
GGTAACATTATTACCGACGGAATATTTGGTTATTCCGTCGGTAATTTCCGTCGCTAAACGTCTTTTTTCTTGTAGTGACATGTTAATTAAGGATTTCTCAAATCAATACTAATAAGAAACAATAGAGTATTCTCCCTAATCACTTTAAGGAGATGAATCCAATATTGATCACTCAACTACTTCTATATAGTTCATGATATATCCAATAACTACCAAGTGATATACTCTTCATTAGAATAAGTCATAAATAGTATCAAAATAGAGTAATCTCTATATAAGATACTTTGAAAATCTCAAGTCGAAGGATCACTCATACAATTATTACAATGAGAATTTTCATAAACATACAAGTAATGTCCCAAATAGATTTCTCATCTGAGTTCAGTTCAGCAAACGCATGTTATATTTCTTCCTTATGAAATAAGTAGTCAATTTCATAGACCAAAGGATGACAAACAAAGGCATGAGTGTTTGTTGTTAATTACTCAACTACCTCCATATAGTTCATGATATATCCAATAACTACCAACTGGGTTACTCTTGATTAGAATAAGTCATAAATAATATCAAAATAAAGCAACTTCTATTTAAGATATTTTAAAGATCTAAGGATCACTCAATACAATTATTACAATGAAAATTTTCAAAGACATACAAATAATGTTCTAAATAGATTTCTAATATGAGGTTAAATTAATAAACGTGTTATTTAATGAACATTCACGAGCTTATTTAAGTATCTTCATCCTTTAGTATATGAAATCGATTACTTTTTTTGTAAGGAAGAAGGCCAAAAGTATATTTAAAACCCTAATGTTTACACCATAATCTAAGTTGAACTCTAACGCTTATAGGGAGTTCAAGTTGAACCCCAATGTTTACAAAATGTTCAAACTAAACCTTACGAGGATGAAAAATTTGACGGAGGTTACGCTTTGTCATTTAAATGCCAAGTGGCTTTTTAAAAAATTTTGTATATTAGTGGGACCCACTTTGCCACCTCAGCGAGAAGTGAGTCCCATTAATATGCAAAACTTGCCATTTTGAGTCAACTACAAGTAATGTAAGCAAAAGCAGAGAAAACCAAGTTCCTAAAACCAAGGTTTTTTATGGTACATCGATACAAAAAGTCCCTCCGCTTCTTAACAACCATTACTATAATTATCTGATGATTGTGCTTAACAATGGAGGCACTGAGAGGAAAGACTCGTCTACTACTATCAATTTCTCTTATTCCTTTGCTGGGAACTCGTTGTTGTCTTCATTGACTGGTGAAACTGTCTATAAACAACTATCATCTTCATCAACGTTTCAAATTTTGAATTTATCCTAGTTTTCTTCTATCAGAAAGTCTCTGTTGTCTTCTTCTTCTTTGAAGCGCAAATGTGGTTCTGAAACTTTAGGTTTTGGAAAATGTAGATCTTCTTCTTGTTGCTGCCATTGCTCCAAGAAAAGGTAACTCTCCTTAACAAACTTTGCCTTCTTATGTTGTCTACTTAATAAAATTTTTGGTTCAATTTGCATTTTCAATTGAATTATTTTGCAAACAATTTTGTATCAGAAAGATGAGATCAAAGAGGGTGATAAGGGTTCTAACAATTAGCTTAAAGATGGTTGATAACCCTTCAGATGATTATTCTTGGAGAAAGTGTGGACAAAATCCCATTAAAGGGTCTTAACATCCAAGGTAAAATCATTGTAAATTAAAGAGCAAACAACCAAATACCAACTTGCAGCATACATCTTTAATATGATCAGAGCTCTTGTTATAACTAAAGAAGCAAACAATGACCTGTTAGATAGCGTAAAAGCAAGATGGAATTTATAACTTAGAGTTTGTTTATATAAAACTCTAGTTATGTATTTTAGCCATTGTAAAGAGTTAATTTTGGAATTTTAAAGAAGAGACCTCATTGTAATGTTGTAAATAGTTTTACTATAATTAGTGAAATTTCTTTCAACTTTTAAAAAATGACCTTATTTAACTGGTTCACCATCTTCATCATATCTTAAAAAACTTTATGTTGCATTTGACATAAGCTATTACAAGTGCAGAAGTGTAAAGGGATACCCAACCTACATACATGTAGAAAGAGCTTTGGACCATCCAATAATGCTAATTGTTACCTACGAAGGAGAGTATAGCCATGCTCTTTCTGTCACAGAAACTATCAATATCATCATAGAATCCTTGTAGAGCACAAGAACATCATTCCTACTACAATAGGGATAGAGAATACTAGGGATTTTAATTTTGGCCTGACTCACCCAACCTGACCTGATTTTGGCCCAAGTTTACCAAGTCACGAGCCAAAATTGGTCAGTCTGACCGAGGTCAGGCTGAATGCGACCCGACCATAAAATGATATCGTTTATAAAATGATATCGTTTTAAAGTTTTTTTTAAAAAATATATATATAAGATGTGTCAGGTTGACTCGGCCTATTAGTGGCCCATCTGGCAGCAGGCCAGGCCACGAGCTAGGCCCAGCCAGGAGCTGCCTGGCCATTGCCATCCCTAGAGTGTAGTGAACTCAATAAAGTGTGAAATGTGAACTCTGCTTAAAACTCATTTTTATCTTAGAGGAGATGATTAATGGGTTAGTTCATTTTCCTTGTAAAATATATCAGATGTGTCTGCTAGCTAGCTTTTTCCTTCCTTTTCTTTACTTTGTTAATCAATTATGATCCCGTTTCTTTGTTCATCAACATGTAAAACTGAAAAAAAAGGGTTTGAGCAAATGGTAGATTTGAAATTAGATTTTGAATCAAAACGGTGAGTTTTGCATATTAATGGGACTATTTTATTTAAAAATAAGAATGTCACATTAGCGAAAAGTAGGCCCCACTAATATGCAAAATTTTAAAAAAAGTCACTTAACATTTAACTAACAAAAGGTAACCTCAGTTAGACTTTTTGTCTTTGTAGAGTCTGGTTTGAATCTTTTGTAAACATTGAGGTTCAGCTTAAACTCCTCGAAATGTTAGGGTTCAACTTAGATTCTGAAGAAAACGTTAAGGTTTAAAATACATTTATGGCCTAAGGAAGAAACATAACATGTGTTGGTCTTGTTATGCTTTATTACTGTCCAGCCTTAATATAACAACAACTAAGAACAATTTAAGAATAATATATTATTAGGTTTTAGAACCAAAAAAATAGAGTAGAAAAGAGGTGATGCAAGAGCCAATTTATTGATGGGTTCCCTTTATATTGTCGTTGAAGGCCTAACTATGTAAGAAATGAAATAATAAACTTAGCTAATATCTCGATAAAGATTAACTAAACAAATGAAAAGTTTAAATACTTAAGATAAAGGAAACAATCTAAACAAACTTAGATAACTCAAAAAAAAAAAAAGGATCACATTTCAAACAACTTTGAATCATTTTTCAACATTCTCTCTTGACTTAAAGTTTTAAGACTTCTTGGGCCTGATGAGATACTTCCCATCACCCTTCAACGGTTGGAGCACTTCTCTTCAAAAGCTTCTTCTTGGTGCATTTCTCACCAATATTAAAACAATTTTTCTTCTTCTTCAGTAAAATGTGCCAAATTGACACTTTCTTTAGTCTTATTTTTGCAATTCCTTTGTATATGCCTGAACATCTTGCAATTGAAACACCGAGGCTTTCATTTGTGCCAACAATTCTCTTCATCATTGTCAGGCTTCTTGCAAATACCACATTGAGATTGAGCTTTTCTTTTTGAAAATGAGGCCTTTATTAGATAAGCTTCCTCAACTATTTCATGAATTCCTTTTTTCTCAACATTCTTCTTTGCTCCCAAGCATGTCGAGCATTGTTTAATTCAGATAAGGTGATTTAATTGATATCTCTTGAATCCTCTATAGATGAAATTTTTGTCTTAAATATTTTGGGCAAGCTTATAAGCACTATCTTTACGATCCTGCTATCAGGTAGCTCTTCTCCTATCAATCTAATTTTATTTACCACCATCATTAGCTTGTCAGGAAACTCTTGTAGAGTCTCCTTTTCTTCCACCCTCAGAATCTCAGAATCTGGTTTGGGATTTAGTACTTGCATCCGCCTTATTCTATCATTTTCATGAAAGAGTTCTTTCAGTGTATCCCAAGTTTCTTTGGCTGTTTCACAACCATAATACTTGGAAATTTTGATTTAGAGATAGCAGCATGAATTTGAAATAAGGCTCTTTGAGCTTTGGCTTATTCATCTTCACGAGCCCTAATTTGATTGAATGTTGGGTTATTTCTTAGAGATGATATTTGCCTTTCACCTTCAAATCACTGCCACAAGCCAATACCTCTCAAACGAGCCTTCATTTATTGTTGGATGCTATGCTGCTGCTGTTTCTCGAACACTCGCAGGCTTCTTAAGATCATAAGGAGCTCTGATACCATGTTGGGTTTTAGAACCAAAAATATAGAGTAGAAAAGAAGTAATCTAAGAGGCAATTTATTGATGAGTTTCCTTTACAATATTGTTGAAGGTTTAAATATATAAGTAATGAAATAACAAACTTAGCTAATATCTAGGTAAAAATTAACGAAACAAATAAAAAAAATTAAAAATTTAAATACCTAAAATTAAAAAACAATCTAAACAAACTTAGATAACTCAGAAAAATAGGACCACAATTTAAACAATTTTGAATCATTTTTCAATATATATAAATATAATATAGATTTCATAGTTTCATTTATAACGTATATTTATCTCATAAACTTTATTAAGTACATATGAATATAAAATAAATAATATTTTTAAGTAATTATACCACTAAATTACAAGTAGATGGATTATAAGATATAAATCAACGGTAATGCTAGCAAGCTGTCAACGACAATTTACCGAAACAACGGTATTGACAAATTTCCCTTGTTGGGCATGCAACGATCATGCCGTAACTTACTGGCCAGCAGGGATTAAGGCTCTCTTATGTATAGCAAAGCTTAATTAGTCTCTCTTATGTATAGCAAAGCTTAATGATCTCAAGATATTTTTCCACCCGAAGGGAACATCTTGTTCTGGCATCTGCATGAAGCCATGAACCCATGCCACAGGTCAGGTATTATTTATTATATGTTAGCCACGTTCGGGCATTTAAAAGCTTCCAAGTTTGTGTAACCTAATCCTGGAAATGAAACCTGTCATTTATCGTCACCATTGGTTTTGAAGGCGTCAAGCGCGTTGTAAGGGACAATACTTGGAAAATATTTTTAGGATATGCCATGTGAAAATGATGGAATTCAATTTGTTCATACTATTACTTCCATGTTTGGAGAGTACTAAACATGAATTGTATCTGGATTGTTGATTCATCGGTGCATCTCCATAACAGGTTGCTAAAGCTGTTAACATGTATACATAGTCTTAGGACAGAAACGAGGCTACATTGCCTGTTTTCTAAGAGTTAGAGCACACTATGCCTTCATCTTTGTTTCAGAATGGAGAGGAGGGCCTGATGTTTTGGAGAATGACTTTGATGTTTAACCTTCAATTTCCCCTTCTTTGTATGTGTCAATAATATGTCATCAGTCTGATCGGAGTACAAGATGGTTGTAAAAAGACTTAGTGATTGATAGGATCCTTTTATTAACAAGCCTCGTTAACATTCTTTATAAATTCAGTAAAATCCCTATACATATTCAATATACAATCCACAGAAAACGTTGAACGTCTCTCCTCAGTTTAAAAGGAAACAAAAAGAAACAGAAACAGAAACAGAAACAGAAACAGAAACAGAAGCAGAACTTCGGTATAAAGTTCATGATATCCTACTCTCCGTGTCTTCACAGAGCTATCAAAATTTCTTATTTGTACAATCATTTTACACCACAGATGAAGCAGCACGCTTGAGATTATAATTTGGTCGATTCTGACTCATTGAATCTTCAATAGCCAGGCCTTGAGCACCGAAACAGAAGTACTGATTCATCATCCTTTTATTCAAAGATGCTTGTTCATGCTTCAATGGGCGATTTGATTGTGAGGCTTCTGCAGTTCCAACACTCGACTCTTTATCGAACGAAGAAGATGAGAACATGGATGACCCTGAAAAGGGAACAGAAGGAGACTGACCTGGAACACTTAAATGTGGTATTGTCTGAATAACACCGTGCATTAGCCCTGCAGCAAATTTCTTTCTAGTCAATGGACTTGGAAGACTATTGCTCACAGATAGTGTCCTTTTGTTGCTTGGCATCTTGTTTGAGTATTTCTCCCGCAGTGGAATTGGAGATCCTTCAAACCTACCGCATAAGTTGATTGAATCCAAGGACTCATCATCTCTAAACACTACATTAGCAGCTTGTGTGTCTCTCTTCCTCGGCCACCGAAGTAGAGATTTTAAACGCCTTGCTGCATAATTTAGAGAACCAGACTTCTTACTATCCATAGAGTCAGGTGTGTTGCATTCAGATTGTTCGCTCAAGCATCTACTATGATCCATACTTTCATCGCAAGTAGCTTCAGATGCATTCTCAATGCCTGTGTACAAGAATATCTCAGCATCAGGTATTCTAAATGAAGTGCCAGGACTGTTCCCCATGCCCTGCCCTATTAAATGGGAAACAATATCATTTCTAGCCAGAGAATCGTGGCAATTAGAGATCCCTCCTGCAGAAATCAATTGCTTAATTAAAATTTCGGAAGATGCTGATTTTGGTTGTTGTTTGAGGAGATCCAACGGAGTCGTGCCATCAACATCACGAATATTCAAATTGATAGATGGAACAGTCATTAGAAGTTCCACCAGGTTAGAATTTATATTCTCAATCACAGCAATGTGAAGAGCTGTTCTTCCATCATTGTTCCTGACATTGATAATGTCTTGGATGTTCACAATGTTACCATTCACAAACTGCTTCATAAGCTCAACCTGTCTGTCCACTCTTCGGAAACCAGACGTTCGAAAACCTGAGACCGCCATATGGAGGAACGTATCTCCATCATTGTTAACTATGGAGGTTAGTACGGGTGATTTCTGTATCAGAAACTCTGCCACAGCTAAGTAGCCCCTGTAAACGGCCACATGTAGTGCTGTGTTCCCTTGATAATCAGCAGAGGTAATTATATCAAACGATTCAATTAGATGTTTGATTACCTGCACAAATAAGGATCAATTGTTTATATAGCTCTTATTTCTACAAAAGATCAAAGCAGCACATAAAAGACAAGGAAAAGGTGAAATTTATGCCTGCCTGAGCAGAAGATAAAGGTGGTAAGTATTGTATGAAACAAAAAACTACCATGAACAAAAAGCAGTGCACGTAAAAGACTTGAGAAAACGGAAAAAGCAAACGAACAACCATCTGATTTCTGAAAACTTCTTGTGGATATTTTGGCCTATACTATTAACAAACTGAAAATGGAAAAACCTTGGATGAAGAAACTGCCTTGTAAAGGGAAAGAGAAACCAAAATGCTATTAGAACTTGCCAAGCGGAAAATGTCGTTAGGGTTTAGAGTAAGGACAGTTATTAAGGAGAGTCTCCGAGGAGGCTGTATCCTATTCAACCACTCAAAAGTGAGCATTCTCAATTTCAATAGAGCAAATAGATAGCAACTAGAAAAACATCTGAACTGCCATAATCTATGTCCTTCATTCCAAAACAGTAGTTCTAAGGTTCGCTGCTCTACGAAGAAGCATTCTAGGTGAGACTGACTCCTGAATTTGACTATTTTCTATTTGCTTTTTGTTTGTCTTGTATAGCATTTCCAGACCCTTACCGGGATTTTATCAACTCGAAAGTCAGATTTAAGATGTCAAAAAAGCAATTCATGAGAAAAAATGAGTAGAAAAAGTTACAGAATCCATGAAACCAGAATAGGCCATACCTCAACCTGTCCTCTTCCAGCTGCAGCATGCAAGATAGTGGATCCCTGGGCATCTCTATAAACCAAAGCATCAGAGCGATCACTAAGAAGCTCCTTTAAAATCTCCAAATGACCACCCCTAGCTGCAGCATGAATAGCCCTGTTCATGATCTCCCTCCTAAAGTCCGATTGCTTCTCACTTATCTGTTCCTTCAACTCTCCTTCCGAGTCAAGGCCACACCGTGAAGTAGAGAAATCAAGCAAGAGCCTGAAGACCTCAGAATTCTTGCTCCTGGCAGCAGCATAAAACATATCGGTGATACCATACTCACCTTCACCAAAAACAAGAAGAGGGTCTCGCTGCAACAAGTCCTGGACAAACCCCACATCACCAGCTGATGCAGCTGTGTATAAAAGCCAACCACCATAACCAGCTCTAATGAGAGTGTTATAACCTCTTTCTGTTTCGCATTCTAGTAGAAGCTTCCTGGCCACAACAGAGCGACATTTGGACACACCATTGAACTGTTCCTCGTCATCCCAAACGGTTTCAAGTCTCCGAATTCGGCGAAGAGAACTGAGCTTTATGAGAAGGTTGGTGTCGAGGTGAAGAAGCTCGGTGACCAAATCATAGAGACCATTAGCAGCAGCAAAATCAATTGGTGACGCATACCACCATTGGTCTCCAGTGCTTTCCCATCTAAGAGGGAAATATGAAGGTGGCATGTCTATGTTTATAGATCAAATCCAACAACTTGTGAAGTTCACAAAATACCCAGGTGAGTCTGATTCAGAAAATACAGAGAACTCAAGAGTTCCGCACGTAATTGTAGAGATTGCATATAAAAGAAAAACACTACTTTATCAAGGGCGTTAACCACGTGATGCCCGCGAAATCAAAGATCTTAAAAGTAAAAATGAACGCACGATTCCAAAAAGATTGCATCTTTCCTTACAAAGTTCCTGAAAGCTAAGAGAATAAACAATCCTGGACTATATGATTAACGATCGGCTTCATATCAGAAATTGTCAAGAAAATAACAAGACCCCAGTTTTCGAGAAAACCAGAAAGAACCACCAATAAGCTACTTAGAGCCAGAGAAAGAAGAAACCATTATCTGCGAGGCATTATTGTAGGGGCTATAGACAGAGGACTGCCGAAGAAGACACAGAATAAATCAAAAAAGACACCACCTTTACACTGTTTGCAACAGATAAGAAAGCGAAGTGGCCACCACTGGCCTTAGATTTTTTGATAGAATTATGGAAAAAGGGAGCCAAAAGAAAAAAGAAAAAAGAAAAACAAACAAACAAACAAATTCTGCATAGAAAGGCTTTAGATTCTTTAAGCTCGTGAGGTTAAAATATTCGGGTTGTTGGGATCAACGTTATACGGATTTGATGGGAATAGGTTGTTTCATTCATGGCAATGAGACAACAGATTACAAGAAACCCGTGACAGTTGGCAATGCATTGGTTGAAGAATGTATCCTTGACCTTTCGATAATATGATTATGTATCCATTATCTAAATTACTATTTGCAAGCATGTCCTTCACCCCACCAGCCAATTACGAGTGATCTTAATAATGAATTCTTAGCAAAGAACAATTGGCAGTTTATTAAAAACCATGGAAAAGACGTTGTTTCGCCTGAATCTGTCGTTAAAGTAGTTACGTGCTTTGGAGATTAGCCTATCCAACTACTATCATTCCAAGAACCTAATGCTTCAACAAACCAAATTATTGTGGTCTAAATAGTATTGAGATTATTTCTTAAGTTAAAAGCAATGTTTTAAACCCGAACCAAAATTAAACCGGTAAAATAAAATTTTTAAGATTTAAAAGTTTCAACCATAATTAGACAAAATCAATTAAACAAAATTAAAGAATTTAAAATATGATTGAAAAAGATTGTCTTTATCTATTGAAAATTTGGATTTTAATTTTTAAAAAAGGTTGTTATGAAAATTAATTTATTTATTTAGATTAATTTACAAAATTGATTAGTTAATGAATAAATTTATTAATTTTTAATAACAAGAGTTATTAAAATAAATCGAACTAAAAAATTAAAAATTAAACTGAAAAGTTGGACAATTTAAGATTTTTATGGTTGAGATGAATGTAAATATAATTATAAGATTCAACGTGTTAATATTAGAACATTAAAATTTTATTCGTCCAAAAATTAAAAAAATAAATTAAGAGCTTATGCATATATATTATCACATTATATTCGGCCTTATTATTATTTGAGAAAAAGAAAAGTTGACATTCAGTTGAAGAACGGCAGCAATTGAGTAAAGCGGAAATGGCATCTTTGAGGCCTCGTTGGTACATTGTTAACCTAACCAGCTTAAATCCTAACGTTACTATGGTGAAGCAGTTAGGAGACAATCCTGAATGCTTTCTTGTGGATTCAGGAACAAGATGGAAGCATGTGGCCATCCCTCTTTAGTTCTTTTGTCTGTAATGTCACCTCTTTTTATTTATGAAATTATTGGAATCATCGTATTTTATGATTTTTCAACCTAAGGTGTTTACATAGTTAAATGTACTCACCTTGGTCATATGGTTGTGTAAGAGTCAAACGCATCTGCCAGCTCATTAGACATGGTTGGTCATCTTCCTGCCGAGCGTCGGTGCCAGCCATAAGTTGAAGTTCAGGGTTCAATTACTCGGGACTATTTCCTACTTTTGGTCCCTGAAATAGTATATTATAGTGGTCGGTTTTCTTATTTCTTTCTGTAGCAGAATTCGCAACGATTTCAAGACATGACCTCAATACAAAGACTTTTTGCATATAAATGGACGACATTTTCCATAAGGGATAACGATACGACGGGAGTTTCTTACCTGCCATTGCCAAACTCAGCTAGGAAATCTACAGTTATACCATGAAAGCATCAGCCCTTTACAGCAATAGAAGAGACCAGCTCTTGTATGTGTGTTTCCATAGTTTTCAAGAAAAACCCCAATTAGCTGGTTTAATTAATGAAACAAACTTTAAAAAGTATCTTGCACATGGTTAGCTTCAGGATCAGGAATCTATGTAGAGTGCTCGGATTTGGAATTGCAACACTTTGTTTTGATCAAGAAAATTGGATCACGAGGTCTCCTTGTCATGTGATTCAGCGTTTCCAGACGTGCATTTAAGTGCCAAAGTGGGTACAAAAGATAATCACAAATCCAAAAACAGTAACTTTGTTATGCACTAAATGATTCGAAGCCCACTAGTCCAAGCAGAAGAGACAAGCCATGTCATTTGGCACGTCTTTATATGCAAAAAGCCCCTAGTTAGAACCTACAGTTATCGTCACAGTAAAATAGACAATCAGCTTAATCAACACCCATAAATTCATTAATCACTTGATAACTAAAATATTCCACGGTTAAGGTTTAATTGATCCGGTTGCTGCATCCTTGTTCTAGAGCCCTTGACAAAAACTAGAATTTCCGTTTCCCACTGTGAACAATAGGAATTTCAACGGTCAAGTCCATATTAGTCTGAGCTTCCGGGGGTATGCTTGCCAAGGCAAGGATTTCATCCTTGTTTTTGAGCCCTTGACAAAACCAGAATTTCCATTTCCCACTGTTAACAACAGGAATTTCAGTAGTCAAATTCATTTAGTCTGAGCTTCCGGGGTTATGCTTGCCAAGGCATGGATTTCATACTTGCTTTACTTGTACAATTTTTAATCACAGAATGTAGCAAATGACCTCCAATTCAAGAAAACTACAGTTTCTATAACTCAAAGATTCTAAGCCCTGAACCATAATCTTCATACCAACTGAAAATAAGACGAACCAACTTTACTATTATCAGTGCTTTCTGTACAATCCCATTTTAGATAAGGCAACAGCTGACATTAAGTCTAATCAATTCACACAATCGACACTCCACTAATCAATGGAACCATATAGCTTTCAAATGCGAAGTGAAACAATAATGCAGCAAAATCAAAATTCAAGTAGGATAGAAAGACTACATAATGTTCACCTGAACACGATTGATTTCAATAATTATAATTTCTCCATGTAAGCTGCAACCTTTTGAGATGACTCATACATACATTGTTGCTCAAGTTCCTTCCAGAGCAAAAGACATGTCCGATATCTAGGTGTTATATCTTTCGCTATCATTTCCTCAAACAAGTTGTAAGCCCACTCACATCTGTTTGCTCTACAAAGCCCATGAATCAGAAGTGTGTAGGCCGATGCATCCAGACTGAGATGATGCTTTATAGCCATGTCATCTAATAGTGTACTCAACGAGGTACCAACTTTTCCAGTTTTGAAGCATGA
The DNA here is from genome assembly GCA_027563595.1 of Erythroxylum suave. Taxonomy (NCBI): domain Eukaryota; kingdom Viridiplantae; phylum Streptophyta; class Magnoliopsida; order Malpighiales; family Erythroxylaceae; genus Erythroxylum; species Erythroxylum suave. The sequence continues at coordinate 8,717,646 of JAOSBN010000003.1, forward strand.
CTTGAGCAATGGAAAGTAAGTTTGAACATCAGGCTTGCAGAGCTTCAAACGTTCCATGGCCTTCAGGAGATTCAAGGCTTTTTGTTCCTGACCCTGGTGGCAAAACATAGCAATCATTGTATTATACGTTGATGTATTGGGGGAGATACCATTATTGCGCATCTCCACTTCAAAAACTTCAATGGCTTCCTTTACTTTGGCAGCTCTTCCAAGCGAATGAATCAAAGAATTGTAGAACAGTACATCAGGTTTACAACCAGTGGAATCCATTTTCCTGGCAACTTCTATAGCTTCGCCAAATCTCTCTAACTTCGCTAGTGAACTCATGACAGTAGTATAAGTAACAACATTAGGAGGACACCCTTGTTTTACCATCTCGTCAAAGAGTTCATAAACCTTATCAAATTGGTTTTGGCGGCAATGGAATAGGACGAGAGTAGAATAACTTACAACACAAGGACGACAACCATACCCTTTCATCTCTTGTATGGTCCAATATGCCTCATCAACTCGATTGAGCCTACACCACCCATTAATAAAAATGTTAAATGTATAGGCATTAGGAGGAACATGCGATTTCAGCTCCAAGAAAACAGCACGAGCCTGCTCAACGTTGCGTTCTTTACAGAGAGTGTCAAGCAACAAATTCATAGACTCGATGTTCTTCTCCAATCCAAAACTTCCCAGTTCATCAAATATCCTAACAGCTTCTTCCCATTGCCCAGCTCCAGCAAATCTTCTCATAACTTTACCAATTGTACTAAGCGTCACAACATGGCACCTTTTCATGTCATCTAAAAACGCTCTCATTTGATCCATTTGTTTCAATTTTCCAAGTATATCCACCATTGTATCATATGATTCCGACGAATGTTCATACCCAGAGCGTGAACTTGCCCATTTAAACACACCCAACGCTGATCGCCAATCGTCCCTGAACCTGTGAAGCAACCCAGCAACAAGGTCGGGAGAAAGCTGTACACTGTTGCACACTGCATCTTGAGAAAGAGACTGAAGAACCTCATCGTGACTTCCTCCGACACGCACTTTTTCTAAGAGCAGGTCGATATCAGAGCGTGGAGTTGAATCATCCACGCATTGTTTTTCTGGACAATCAGTTCCAGCGCTCGCAAGTGAAGAAGAGCAGTAAATAGCAGAAGAAAATGACGAATCAAAAAGGCAGGTAAGCCTCAAACAGTACCGGAGAGGCGATATCATGAAGAAAAACCCAGGTAATAAATTAGGCGGCACAGACCTGACTTAGACAAACTGACGAACACCTTATAGGCAATGTTGTTTGATCTTAAGTGCTTGGACGCCGCAGAGTGAAAAGGCCGTCATTAACATAGTGTTTGTGAGCCCATAACATCCTCCTCCGTTTCTGAGTCCATTAACACATTATAATATTTTATCCTAGGTAAAATTAATATTTTCAGAATTTTATTTTATCTTTTATATTTATTATAATTCTCAGTCCCTGAATTTCAGCGAGACTCTCACTGAATCATATTCATAGCCTTTTCCAGAAAATAAGGTAGCCTTTTCACGCCATTGCTTCTGAAGTGGAATGGATTCCATAAATGTTTGCGACACAAAAGAAGCTAATGAAAGCAGAACAATTAAATTTGCCAAGTAGCCCCAAAAAAAAAACAGGAACATTGGCCACAACATCACGTTGGATTTCTTTTCCGCATCATGAAATGTTGCATCTGGCTTCTTATTTTCCAGTTGGTGTACTTGACCAAAGATCATATTTAATGCTCTAATGGATATCACCTTTCCCGTAAGATTTGATAACATAAAACTTCGCATTAGAATATTCAATTTCAAAATTTGGTAGGTTGGTTAGGTTATGGAAAATATACACAAACACTTTTTTGATTATGGATCTACTACCAGAAATTCAATGCGTAATCTTAGCATTCAATGTGTATTCCTGAA
>JAOSBN010000003.1:8719686-8732418 GCA_027563595.1 Erythroxylum suave
GATTATGCAATTTCTGGATTATTATATGATGATTTTGAAACTTTCCATATATATAGAAATAGAATATAAAAATATAATCAAACTTCGCATTAGAACATTCAATTTCAAAAAGCATTTAAAATCTTTTCAGGTTAGGTTGCTTGTTGGTGTTCTAAAATCTGTTGGTGTTGAAGATATAACAATGGTTGATGGTCAAACACTCTTCTCTTTATATTTCATTCTCAAATGCTTATTATTAGTCTTCTTTCCACTGTGAGAAGAATAATTGAGGCTAAATTTGATTTGCCATGACTCACTTTAAATAAAATTTTTGCAGAAAATTTTTTAATCTTCCATCAAAAGTACTTCTCTGAACAAACAGGTTTATATTATATTTGATCAATGTATGTTAGCATATAATTTTTTATAATTAAAATTCAAAGTCAAAGTATTCAGTGCATAAGACTCCTCACTTTATGAGGGTTTAGAAAGGGTTATTGATAGATAACATTAAGGATGAAGACGAGGGCACCACGCTGCACCGGTGACATAGCAATCAATTATCAAGTGGCATGCATAGCGACACAACGAAATGTGTTGACACTGAACAGAGGAGTCTTGATAACCTGGCACTTGACGGACATCAAGTGGAAAAGGATCGCATTCGCCACCGGGAGGAAGAACCCCCTCGCGAGAAAATCTCATACAGTGCAGCAATCTCAAGCACCCAGGGCCAGGATGCAAAGGTCTCGACATTGCCTTGTTATCTGAGGCCCCAATATAAATAGAAGAGGGCAACATAACTCACTTACCAGGAGATTCGGGGTGCCGGATTAAACTCTCATCCTCGCTGAAGTCAAGACTCGATCAACAGTGGGAAAGGGCAGTCATTGTGAAATTAATCGGCCGACGAGTGGGTTACAAAGTGTTGAGCTCTAGGTTACAAACTTTGTGGAAACCAAGAGGGCCAATGAAGATCGTTGATTTGGATCAAGATTTCTTCCTGGTGAAATTCATAGACGAAGCAGACTTCCTCCAAGTGCTTACAAATGGTCCGTGGATTATCTTCGGGCACGCTTTCTTGGTCCAACGTTGGACCCCGAAGTTTCAAGCTTCATCTGGCAACCTCACTTGAGCAGTAATCTGGATTAGATTTCCATACCTCCCAATCGCTCGATACCACCCCCATATCCTCACCACTCTGGGCAATTCAATCGGTAACACAATTCGTATTGATGAAACGACCTTACTTACCCAGAGGGGCAAATTTACTCGAGTTGCTGTCGAAGTCGATCTCGGTCTCCCCCTGCGTTCGCGAGTGGAATTGGATGGCAAATCGATGTTGGTGGCTTACGAAGGGTTGCCCAAAATCTGCTTTCAATGCAAGCTGATGGGACACAGGGATGGGTCTTGTCCTTCCTGAAAATCGACCACAACTGATCATCACCCACCGTTTGTCCATCCAGGTATTGCATCGCTGACGACGCAGGGGGAACAGACCAGTAACAATACTGCGCCGTTGAAGGATCGGCAAGGTGACATATACGGCCCTTAGATCCAGGTCCAACGAAAAATCCCACGTCCCTCAACTAGATCTCAACACTCGCAGCCCTCAAAACTCCCAAGCGTCAACTTCACTAGCAACGGCTCGTGCTTTTCACTGCTATCAAGCTCACAAGATACAAATGGGCTAACGGCTAGCTCTCCACAATCGTTTGCTTTCGGTTACACGTACGAAACTAGACGTAGATGACAGTCGGGTGTAAGTGGAGGTGTGGGGCGGTCAGCTGCGCATGGCCTGTGACAACAAGTCTCTGGGTCGTTTGCGCAGTCCACACCAGTCACCAAAGGAAAAGGTGTGGCCCAAGCCCACCGAGGTGAATCCTTTGGACTAAGGTCTAGCCCAATAGGACAAGGGCTGACTCATGGCATAACAGTCCAACCCCTAAACCGACCTATTGAATCATACTCGGCAGTCCACCTCCGATCCTCCTAGGAATTATTATGCGACGACTACGTAGTGACTAAACTAGTCGAGGGCAAGGTGAGCCCTCCAATGGAGGACCCTATGCATCTGGAGGTCCCTCAGACCATCTGCGCCTCCCAACACACCCCCGCTCCATCTAAACCTACTGATCCTAGAGATAGGGATGTCAAGATGGCAGAAAACATGACACAGCATATAATGGTTGATTTAGAGCCGGTACCCCAAGGCGGCAAGGACAAAAAGGGCTGCTTCCCCACTTAGGAGATTGATCCAGTATCGGAGTCAGTCCCCTTTCCCATGGAAACATAGTTATGTCGATTCTCCTTTGGAATTGTCAAGGGGTTGGAGGAGTTACTTTTATCCCTATTCTATGGAATTGTCTCAAATTACACCATCCTAGGATGGTAGTATTAGTAGAAACCCAGATTAGCGGCACACGTGTCCTGGGGTTATTTACAAACTAGGATTTGATCACACTTTTCGAGTAAAGGTCGATGATTTTGTAGGCAGAATTTGGCTGTTATGGAAATCTGACTTCGAAGTCTCGATTCTGATTGCGCACTGTCAATTTATCCACATAACCATCCGACATAAATCCACTATTTTTACGTTTACTACAGGCCCTCAGCGTGCTAACCAAAAAAATGTTATGGCCTTATTTGCGATGGCTTAGTAGTGCTGTAAAGGTGCCCTGGATCATTGAAGGCAATTTTAATGCTAAACTAGCCCAAGACGAGAAAAAAGGTGGCTCTCAACATACCCTGATAGTGAATAAACAATTCCTAGAAAGTGTGCAAAGTTGTGGATTGCATGACCTAAGTTATAGTGGATCCATATACATATGGCGCAGGGGGACTATATGCGCTAGACTAGATCGAGTTTTATGCTCTTCGAAATGGCTAGAACTTTTCCCTAATGCGATTAATAAACATCTTCTTTTTTTAGGATCTGACCACAGGCCACTACTCCTAGTATTTGACTGGGCATTCGGCAACGAGAAAAATGTCCCAGCGTTCTGCTTCCAATCTGCTTGGCTCACTCATACAGACTTTGATCAGGTAGTAGCAGAGCACTGGTCCACCGATAGGACAAATTTTCGAAGAATGTTAGATGCGTTCACTACGAAGATCCAGCACTGGAATAAAAACCTGTATGGCAATATCTTCCAGAGAAAGAAATGTCTTTTAGCTTGTCTGGAAGGGATACAAAAACACATGGATTCCGAACTGTCTGATTCTCTGATGGCATTGGAAGAACGACGTCGAGGCAAATTACTTCACGTCCTCTGCGAAAAAGAAATCTACTAGCACCCAGGGAGAACGCAATACTAAATTCTACCACACTGTAACGATGGAAAAGAGGAAGAAGTTACAGATAACCTGCCTTATTGATATCGACAGCACTATTCTAACCAGTCCCACTCAAATGCGAAACCTGGCCAAGACTTATTTTGAAAATTTGTTCACGGCCCAAGATGTCTCTCCATCTAGTTTCCCTATCTCTGGGGCCTTCCCTCCTTTATCGAAGATGGCTAGGCAGACCCTGTCTACCCCAATACTCGAAACGAAAATCTGCCAGGCCATTTTTAGTATTAACCCGAATAAAGCCCCAGGGGCAGATGGGTATACTGCTTTGTTCTTTTAACAAAAATGGGATACGGTGGGGCCTACATTTGTGAACTATATTCAATCTATCTTTTTCTATGAGTGATGGGATTCCGAAGTGAACAAAACGATCCTGGTTTTAATTCCTAAAATTCCATCTCCGGACTAACTGACACAATTCAGGTCGATCAGTCTATGCTCAGTCATCTATAAAACTATCTCGAAAGTAGTCGTAAACTGCCTAAAACCTCACTTAGCCTCTTTAATAAGCCAAACTCAATGCAGTTTTATCCCGGGCCGCCATATCACAGACAATATTATTATAGCCCAGGAGGCGATTCATTCGATGAAGCTCAAAACTGGAAAGAAAGGTATCCTGGCAATCAAGGTAGACCTCGAAAAAGCCTATGATAGACTCCAATGGGATTTCATCAATGCCACGTTGCAGGATATTGGAATACCAGCTCAATTAATCACTCTCATCATAAAGTGCATTTCCACAATGTCTATGCAAATCTCCTGGAACGGGATCCCCTGTCTGATCATTTCTTCTCAACTACGGGTTTTCATCAAGGCGACCCGTTGTCGCCATATCTTTTTGTGCTCTTCCTGGAAAGATTGGGGCATCTTATTGATAAGGCAGTCGCAGATGAAGACTGGAAACCATTTCGACTAAACAGATATGGGCCTCCCATCTCGCACCTCTTCTTCCTTGATGACCTGGTCCTTATTGTCGAAGCTTCATCATCCCAAGTGCAGGTTATTCTATGGGTACTGGACTCGTTCTACCGCACCTCAGGTCAAGTAGTTAGTACTGCTAAAACCTGAATTTTCTTCTCCGAGAATGTGTGGTGGGCCACCTCATACAACCTTAGTCAAGAAGCTCATTTCCATTCTACTACGAATTTGGACAAATACCTAGGCGTTCCTTTGATCCATGAGTGTATCACAAGGACTACATACCAGTATATCCTGGATAAAGCCCAGAGGCAACTAGCTGACTGGAGTGGCCGCGAATTATCCCTCACAAGTCAGGTCACGTTGACCCAGTTCATCCTGTCTTCCCTTCCGATATACACAATGAAAACGGTGCGATTACCAAGACAATTATGTGATGATCTTGAGAAACTTATGTTAGATTTCATATGGGGAAGTTGGAACAGACAAAGATGAGTGCACCTAATCCAATGGAAGGACGTCTGTCGCCCTAAAAATGCCAACGGTTTGGGCATTAAAAAGGTCTGCTGCATGAATGACGCTTTACTGACTAAGTTAGGTTAGTCAGTGCTTACCAACCCTCATGCACTGTGGGTCCAAATCCTCAGCGCAAAATATAATATGGAGGATCGTCGTATCCCCCACACAGTAGCACGGAATGAGGCCTCGATCATTTGGTGAGGGATCGCAGCTACGTGGCAATATGTATCTTAGGGTACCCACTGGCGGCTTGGGAATGGGCATTAGGTTAAATTATGGTTGGATGGCTGGGCAAGGGAGTGGGGTCTCCTCTTAATGGTCTCGACCTCTCTCCCACCGGATCACTTACTACTAGTCTCAATCCAGGATATGGCACATGAAGACAGATCTTGGAATTGGACCAGTTTTCAACAGTACCTTCCCTCGACAGTCTACATGACCATTGCGGCCATCCCACCACTTTACGATAGGGTGGAGGCCGATCGGATAATTTGGGGCCCAGCGACGAATGACAAGTTTACGGTCAATTCTGCCTATGAGTTAATTGAGAGGTCCTCAACGACTGACAGTGGTCAAATTTGGCAATTGGTATGGAAATGGCCCAGCTCCAGAGGATACGAGCCTTTTTTTGGCTTTTGGCCAAACACAAACTCCTCACTAATCAGGAGCGTGTAGCTCATCATATCACTATGGACTCCAAATGCCTCTTTTTCCATTAGGAAGAAACCATCCTACATGCGATCAGAGATTATCAGCAGGTATCAACCTTTTGGCATCAATTCCCCATGGCGGCCCTCGATCCTTCGTTTTTTCACACGACATTAAAAAGGCAGTTGGTTACCAACCTTGCCAACACTACCACAACTCACCGACAAGCGTGGCTTAACATTTTTGGTACATTCTGTCGGTTTTTATAGCAGTGGAGGAATAAGAGTATATTTGAGCATGGATTCTAGTGGCCTGTGGGTAGGGCGAAGATGATATTAGAATATGTTGACAGGATCGAGAAGGCAAGGGGCGTGATTGGACGAGCTGTTCTACCACAAAATGCACCCCTGGGCTTCCCAATTGGCTGGACTCAACTACCGGAGGGTTGGGTTAAAGTCAACACAGATGGAATAGTGCACCATGCCACCAGAATTGCCTCAACTGGTGGCCTTATTCTCAACAGTGGGGGCCATTGGTATGACGGATTCTTTCAGCGTCTTGGCGTAATTTCTCCACTTACGGCTGAACTCAGTGGAGCCTTAACAGGACTATAGTAGACCTAAGAACTTGGATATCGACGAGTCGTGTTAGAGGTAGATTCACTGGAGGTCATTAACATTCTATTCTCTTCTAACATAATTTTTTTTATGGTCCACAGGTATTTGTGGAACTCTGAGAGATGCTAGGCCACGAGTGAGACATCCGGATGTAGATGTTTACAGAGAAGGAAATCGATATGCTGACAAGCTGGCGCATTTAGCGCTAACTACTGATCCAGGCATTCACATGCTTCATGCAATTCCTGCAGAATGTCTCCAATCCTTCACATAGGACTTCCAAGGAGTCCTATATTGTAAAAGCCTATATCTAGGGGCGTAGTTTCTATTTCCTTTTGTATCCAAAAAAAAAGGTTATTGATGTACACAACCTTTTTATGAATATTTTCAAAAAATTAGAAGTTGAGTTACATTGAAAAGTTTATGGTATTCTAATTATTTAAATTAAATACTTTAAAACAAAATGAATTTTGGTTCTATATTACAAATGTGATAATGTGAAAATATTTTTAAATTGTGAGACAGTTAAATAATTTTTAATTAATCAAGTTGTAAAAACTAATTAGTCAAAAAAAATTGCTACGATTAGTGTTCATGACAGTTAGCTAAATGTTTGCTGTCTTTTATTTCTTTTTTAGTACGTTGCAAATAACTCCTTTGCTTTTTTTTTTTAATCTAGTGACATAAATACTTTTTTTCTTATAAAATCCATAAAAAAAGGTAAGTTTGTAATTGATTCTAAAATATCAAAGAATCAAAATTTGATATGATCTAATAAAACCTTTTAAATATAGACATTATTTATTATTAAACCATCAACAAGCTAAAATATATTATAGTAATTAAAGTTTTTATGCCAAACGGATGAAAAATCAAAAGATCATACAATAGAAATTTAATGATGGATATTCACTATAAGTAGAAATAAATATACGAACATGGACTGAAATATAAAAATACATTTTTTGTTATTTGAAATTTAGTAACTTAATAAAATTCAGTTTTTCTTGTAAAATCCACTTTAAAATTAATAGATTTTATCATTAATTCCAAAATCTCGAAGAATTAAAATTTGATATGATTCAGTTATTGCTTAATAAAGTTTTTTTAAATATTTATTTGATATTTCATTGAGAACAGAAGTGTATTAGAAAATAATCATATCATAGAAATTTAATGTTAGATAATGCAACTCATACTATAAATACATACAGCACCAACTTCATCTTTGAAACAGAAAATTGTTGAAAGTGATTTTGGCTTGAAGAATATGACGATGAAGAGGTCGATGGCTTTTGGGGTTATCTTCTTGCTTGTTGTTACTGCAAGCAAGCTTGGTGCAGCCATTACATGCTCTGAAGCTGTAACCACACTTTTGCCCTGCCTGCCATACTTGGTGGGTAGTCCCGGCGTCCCACCAACCGCCGCTTGTTGCATAGCCGACAAGTCGGTGAACGACCAGGCTAGCACCAGACAAGTACGTAGGGACCTTTGCAAGTGCTTTCAGTCTGCTGCAAAAAGTTTTCCTATTGATCCTGACAAGGCTAAAGCAATTCCTGAGTTGTGTCATGTCCAAGTCCCTGTTCCTATCGATCCTAAGATAGATTGCAACTCGTAAGTTGTTGTCATTCCTGTCTGCTTCTGCTTCTTCTGTTTTAACTCTCATTCGACTAACTTTGGCATTGTTGGTGTGCTTTTGCAGGATTCCATAAACAATGATTATTGTCTATGAACAGTTAAAGATTCAAGAGAATAAATTTGATCTGGTTGTGTTCAATTACATAAGATGTTTTAAGGTTTTTCTCTTCAAATCATATATGTTAATTTGTCTGTCTTTGTCTACAGTTTCACAGTCTGGTTTTGATTATCTAATTAAGCAGTCTTCACAGATACTAAAATGCTGTCCTATAAACCAGTATCAATCTGAAAACGAGACATTGGATTAGAACAAGTTGAAATAAACGTAAAGTACACACACATACATATAAACAGCATCAATCTAATAAAAGCTATGGATGTACAACTAAAGAGCTTATAGTTCATGAGCTACTATACAGGAGTGGATCTTTTCGTTGATTTGATGAGATCTTTAAGTTGAGTTCATGAACTGTGAGACTCATAGCAAGTCTAAATAGAGAGGAAGTGTTTGTACTGTTCTTGCCATCTTCAAGTTTGTCTTCGGTGCTTCCATGCTACTGATCAAAAGTTGGAAGAGAAGTGAAATCTGGGAACAAAACACTAAAACTCTGGATATTCTTATCATGACAGAAAAACCTCGAACCGAATTCAAAATAACAGGAGTTAAGATCGGCCAAAAATATCATATGTATAGCAATGTTGAAAATATGGTTATATCTGACATATAGCATTAAACTATGAGCAGCAAAGACTAATATTCTCGTGTTCTTCCATCTGGAGAGTTCCAGGCTTACCCGGTTTTGGTAGAAATTAGAGTCATCTAACAAGGATGATTTTGCTACGAAACTCTTAAAGATATTCAACATTGTAAACCTTGCTTTAGACCATTTTCGCCGTTCTTGTCAAATTGACGATTCAAAACTATGGAAGATACTTTCAAATTGATGAACTAGTCTCTTGAAATGTAATTTCTGTTACAACCAGATCATCTAATACATAAGATTTAAATATCAGAAATACAGTGACATTTGACATAGATAAAAAATATGAGGTGATCAAAATTTAAAAGTTCTAGTCGCTCAAATGCCTATTTTTTCAAAGAATAAATTATCTATTTCTACTCACTTTATTTTATAAATATTCATCCATTTAATAAATGAGATAGAGAAACATTAAATTAATAGATACTTTATTTCATGAATATTCATCCATTCAATAAATGAGATAGAGAAAAATTAAATTAATAGATACTCGCAAAAAAGAATAAATATATAATAACACGAAAATATAATATGAACCCATATTTTCATGGGTTAAAACGAGACTTGATTTGAGATAATGGACTTTTAAGACATGCTTTTGTAGGAACTAATATCAAATTCAGGCATCCATCTTGAAATTAACGATTTTAAACTCTAGTCAAAGCGGTGACGTCTGGATCATTGTCTGATCAATAGTGTCTTGTTTGTTTCTCTGTGCTTTCACCCATCATATTCATACCCAAACATTTCGTGTACCGTAAAGCATTATAAAAGAGACGATAGAGGCGGGCGAAAAATATCAAGCAAGAGATCAATACTGTAACAAAAAGCTTGGTGGCTGTATAATTCCACCTCTTGAACTGTTAAACATCCAACCCAACAACTAAAACAAAAACCGGGGCATATTTATTTTGAATCAGAAGCGTCGGGAATACTAGTTGACAAGGAAAATGCCTCAAATCGCAGGCAGGCATGATTCAGCTTCAAAGACTGGCTGCGATGTGGACGATCAAGTCAATCACACGGGAACTGCAAGGAAAACCAAAAACCAGAAGAGTATCAGGGACATAAACTAGCTGGCTTTAAGCAAGAAAATGTTGCCAAAGGAACAAGAGGGGTGTGTACCTGTAGCCCCATTCGTTGTCGTACCAGGCCACGAGTTTAACGAAGTTGTCATTCAAGGCAATTCCTGCCTTGGCATCGAAAATGCTTGACCTGAAAATTCATAGAACCATGTTAGCAACTTTAGTATGAAAATTCACCACAAGCAAGCAAGTTTCCTTCATCCTCATTTACCTGCTGTCACCTACGAAGTCGGTGGAGACTACATCATCCTCAGTGTAACCCAAAATGCCCTTCAGCCTGCCCTCAGACTCCTCCCTGCGCAACAAGATTGCAACTAATCAAGTAAAATTGCACATACAAGTGCATGAAGAGAATTACCAAACACTCACTTGATGGCAGCTTTGATTTCCCCATAGCTTGCCTTCTTCTCAAGCCTCACCGTAAGGTCAACAACAGAGACATCAACGGTAGGAACACGGAATGACATTCCAGTCAACTTGCCATTCAGTGCTGGTAGGACCTTTCCAACAGCCTAAGTTTTCACAAAAACAGACATTATTCTCAGTCAATCACCCAAGCCAATAGAATAGGTTCAGAGATCAGGCTCCAATCATCGAAAACAGTGGCAAAACAAAAGATTACCTTGGCAGCGCCTGTACTGCTTGGAATAATGTTGAAGGAAGCAGCTCTTCCACCTCTCCAGTCCTTCATTGATGGACCATCAACAGTCTTTTGGGTAGCTGAATTACAATCATAGAGACAATAAGCTAAGACAAATCCAAAAACAGACTCATTTAACTCCAACAAATTACCAGTAATGGAATGAACGGTGGTCATGAGACCCTCAACAATTCCAAATCTGTCATTGATAACCTGCAAATCAGCAAAGAAGAAATACAAAACCCTCAATACGTTTCAACTCCAAAAGACTATTCCACCCCATAAGAAGACAAGAACAATGGAATTAGCCTCTACCTTGGCCAAGGGAGCAAGACAGTTGGTGGTGCAGCTGGCGTTAGAAACGATGTTGAATTCCGGCTTGTATTCCTTCTCATTCACACCCACAACAAACATGGGTGCATCTTTGCTAGGGGCGGAGATTACAACCTTCTTAGCACCACCCTGAACTCATAAAACCCAATCTTAATATCACACACCTCCATAGTCTCAAAAAATTCACAAATCCAAACCTCACCGCATTGTTATTGAAACAGTCACATCTTAAATAGTTGGAATCAGCATATAAGATTAGAACAGTGTGGGAGACTCCATAGAGTCAACATAAATTCTCATAAAATTCCATAAATGAAAGGAACATTTGCTAAATTAGAACATTTGCTAAATTCATCAATAATTCTTTTTTACAGCAATGGACTATCTATTTTGAATAAATTTTTTTCTTTCATGTCCCTTCTTATAACAAATTAATAGTGAAGCTAGGAATGGAACCTTCAAGTGAGCGGCGGCCTTGTCCTTGTCAGTGAAGACTCCGGTGGACTCGACCACAATATCAGCACCAGCCTGGCCCCATGGAATCTCCTCCGGATTTCTAAGTTTAAAATGCATAAACCAAAAACCCCACAAATTGTTAAATCCAAGCAAAAACGAGCAAACACAATAAGATCTAACACAAATATCTTCTACCTGATCCCGAAGACAGTGACCGGCTTCTTGCCGAAGAGAAGAGTCTTCTCGTCTCTGACCTTAAGCTCGTGGTGCTTCCACTGCCCGTGTACGGTGTCGTATTTGAACATGTAAGTCTGCGTAGACCCCACTTAATTAGATGTTACAGTCAATAGAAACCTATGTGCTATTTTACGTTAAACGCTCAGATCCCAAACAACTAACCATGTAATCAGTGCTGATAAATGGGTCGTTAACGGCGACAAGCTCAACGTCGTCTCTCTGAAGAGCAACTCTAGCAACCAAACGGCCGATCCTCCCAAACCTTTGTATCCACAGATCAAATATTTTCAGAACACAACAATTATATCCGTAAAGAATGAAAAAGAAATTGTCAAAAATAGCTCAGAAACTTGCCATTAATGCCGATCCTAATCTTGGGTGCTGCAATTAGCATTAAAAAAAATCACATCAGATCATAATACAAGAATCAAACAACAAAACAGAAGCAGAGACTAGGCATGCTTTACCCATTTTATCAAAAAGATTTTGAAAATCTGAGTACAGAACTGAGAGGTTTTACAGATTTGTTTGAAGCAATAGAGATGCTTTAGGGGCTTTATTTATAGAGCGGGAGTAGAGTAGGTAATCATGTGAGCAGAGTGTTGGTCCTTGGTCGCGTGTTTTGGAATTTTAAAACTGGGGAGACCTTTGTATTTGCCGCTTGTTTCTCTACCCCCAGTTTCGACGCGACTTTCTGGAAACTAATGCGAGTTGCGAGGTTTGTACTTTGCAGATTCGAGGATGCGTGCGAGTGTGTTGCACGAGCTACAGGAGGACTGCGGTTGGGCTTTATCATGAAGCTTGCTGAGTCTGAAATTTGCTAAAACTAAAAAGAAAAAGTCCAATATGGCTTTTTTATTTTTGGGAAAAGTTTGGTAAATAATCATATTTTATAAAATTTTATTTTTTATTTAGTAAAATGACTGTGAACAGTAACTAAATAACACAAAAAACTGATTCTTTTATTGCATTGTCAATTAAATTATGTAAAAAAATTTACTAAATATGTAATTATTTGTTACTTTCTTTATAATTTGTGTGTAGAAATAATATATTTTTGCATGTTAATAAAAAATGAAATAATTAATATCGTTCAAAAACTAAAATCAAAACGATAAATATAAATCAAATATTTTATTTTTATTATACTGAGGACAAGGTTATGAGTTCCGTACCGACCGGAAAACGGTACCGGAACTTAAATTTTAGTACCGGGTTTAAATACCGGTCGGTACCGGCCAATACCGGTTGGTACCAGCCGGTATTTTAAATACCGGTCAAATACCAGGTGGTACCGGAAAATTTAAAAAGTATAGGGACTAAATTGCAAAATTTTCAAATTTTAAATTTAAAAAAAAATTAAAAAAATTAAAAATTTTTAAAACTTCTTATTTCCTGCCCACGTCTCCCCCCTCTTCTTTTTTCAAATTTTTTTTAATTTTTTGTTTATTTCAACTTTTATTATAATTTTATTTTTTATTTTTAAAATAAAATAAATATTTTATTACTAATAATAATAATTATACATTAAATAAAAAATAAAATAAATT
>JAOSBN010000003.1:8732518-8755908 GCA_027563595.1 Erythroxylum suave
TCGTCCATGGCTGGGGAAACCCTTAGAAAAAGCAAGGGACAAAAATTAACTTCTCAGGGAGAAGACAAAAACAACCATTTTTCTGGTAGGGATGGATGTAGGGTTTCTTGAGAAAGAAAGGAGTTGTTTGAAAATATGTATCTTTTCTCATATGTTTATGTTTGTACAGGTCTTTTCTCATATGTATCTTTATCTTATTCTGTATGTAAAGTAGTTTTCAATTCCCTTACCTCTTTTATTATTAATATTACTATTGTTTCTCTTTATTATTTGTGTATTTAGTTATTTTGGTACATTATTTAATGTTTATTTGTATATGCATGCAAATCCATTTTTTATTTTGTAGTATTTTAATGGGGCATTGTCCAAAGCCTATCAAAAACAACGTGTCTAATAACTTGATTAATAACAAATACAAGATTAAGGGGGTGCTTGGTTGATGGGTTTGAACAGGAATTAATGTGTAAGAAATGAAAAGTAAGTGGTTGATTATTAATTATCATTATAAGGGTAATAGTTTGATATCCCACTTTTGGAGAATCCTCCATACCCTTCATTTAGCAGAGGAATGAAACTCATTCCTTAGTAGTAATTCTTTTAATATTAATTAATATAATTAATTAATTAATTAAAAAATTGTAATTAAAATATAATTAATTTATATTTTAATTATATTGTAATATTTTAAATTACAATAGAATTAATTAAAATATTATTATTATTTAATTAATTGTAATATAATTAATTAAAATATAATTTATCTATTAATTAAAATATTGTAATTAATTAATTGCAATATAATTAATTAAAATATTATTTATTAATTAATTAAAATATAATATATTTTTTATATTTTTTACAAACCAACCACTATTAATGATAATAGTAATCATTATTTTCTCTGAACCAACTATCATAATTATAGTGATAATATCTATTTCTATTTTTTACTATATTTATTATTATTCTTATTATGATTATTCGGATCAACTGTTACTAAAGTTTTTCTAATAATCTGACAGTTGTCTTTCTAATAACTTGACAAATGTCAAAAACTGAATTGTAATATCATGCAAGTATCGTTACATCTTATGACATTGATACATGCGCAGTAGCTTTTGTTTCTATTACAGCCTTGTAGACAAATAAAAAGTTTAACACAATTTCCAATTCATGGGTCGCCAGACGCCGTTAATTATGTAATAATAAAACATATAAATTGTAACCACTGGACATACCATGCCTGAATCCTAATCGTTACGTAACGTCTCATATGCATCATGCCTGCATCCGAATCGATTCTCTTCCACCGAACCACTGAATTGGATAGACTAGTTATTATATGTTGTGGAGACCTTGCTTAATAATGTACGCATTACACGCATAAAAAGTAAAGTCAACCAACTAATTTAGATAAGTATTTTTGCCCTTCAACATGGTTTAATTAGAAGACAATTTTCATTTATTTTGCATACAATCATCACATCTTTAACAAAGTTAATTTAAAAAAGTAAACAAATTTTAAAAAACAAACAATATAATAATAAAAAGGGATTTTGTATACTAATTTGCGGGTCACAAACATTTTCTTTCGTTAGAAGACTCAAAAGAAAAGGCAAACTTTTAAAAAGAAGATTCTCATAATAATGGCATTCAGTATATGATTTGCCACGGATTGGTTCATACCATGATTGCAAATTGGACAAAGAGTTTGGATGACTTGAACTTCCAGAATAACTTGGATAAGTCTTTTGTCATTTACTGAGACTAAGCTCACATCTGTGAAATTTATGCAGGAAATGATTTAACTCATCTTTCACTAGGATTGTAAGTATCATCATTAGGATCTTAAGCATCCTGAAAAAAAAAAAAGAGTTAAAAGTTTGAAAAGGTCCTGTAAAATCTAAGACCGATTTTTCTATTTCATATTAAGGACTATTGGAACTTTGTATGTTAACATCAGGTGCTTCTGGTTCACCAGGAACAAATTCACCTAGATAAGGTCCAATAGAGGAGGATATGATTGGTGTATCAGGAAAATGATTATCTATTTGAAAAAATCTCTAAGAGATTAGAGCACATTATCTTGATTTCGCGGCCAATATAACGAAGTATGATAAAAATGGACACAGTGTTCAATGTAAAGAGCTACAGTATAGGTTTCTCGATGTAGACGATGAAGAAACAATGAGCAGATTATCATCTAGCAAAAGCTTTCTATAGGTGATGTCATAAATGACCATAGAACATTGTTGCTTCAATTGATCTAGTAGTTAAAGCCACTCAAGAAATGTCTATAACAAAGACATTTCATTGTTTATGTCACAGAGATGTTGGTAAAGCTCATAAGGAGATATAGTGACAGCACAAGCATAGAGGGCAAAAAGTACCTAAAGATACCATAATGTATTTCCAGAAAGAAGGTCATGAAGAAAAGTCACATTAAGGTACCGTGTTTTAAGATTGAACATTGTGGGCTATCAAGAGAGTTAATTTCACTAAGAAACTAATGCAAATAATAAAACAAACTCATACGAGCAAGTGAAGCAACTTCAAACACATTAGTAGGTATACTAGCAATAGAAGAAAAGTATTTCTTTGTGAAGGCAAAGAAAGGTTGATTAGTCATAAGAGATTGACTAATAAAATTCTGAAAAGGAAAATGGATTAAGAAGATACCACGCTGAAGAAGAAGGTATTTGTAATGAGCAAAAGCATCTGAAGGCCATGGTGGATTTTGTCTGAGTAAGTTAGATAAGTATGAAGTGTAAGATGCCACGTATGGTAAGAACCTTTTGACATAATGAACAATCCTGAGGAATTCTTGTATTTGTTTATCAATGAGATGTTCATCTGGAAAGTGTAACAGCTCCTGTGTATTATGTGGACCAGGCTGGTAGAATTCATCTTTGAATTGCATACCTAGAAATTCAATTTCCTTTGTACCAATGATGCTTTTAAAGGTTGAAAGCATAATGCTATATTATTTAGAAAGATCTAAGAATTGTTGGAGTAAAGCATGATGTTCCTTATGGGTCTTTGAGAATAGAAAAATATTATCTATATAGATGATTGCACTGTTGATTATAGACTCATAAGTCATAATCTTGGTCATGGTTCGTTGAAACAATAATGGGGCGACTTTAAGCCTAAATGGCATAACAATCCATTGGTATTGTGCATCGAGAATGTAGAATGTAGTTTTGTACCGTTCAATTGGGTAAATACCCAGTTGCCAAAATCCTACTTTAAGGTCAAACTTGGAAAAGATATCAGCTTCTTTTAAAACTAGAACCTATGTACTAATTTTTGGAAGAGGAAACTTGTCATCTTGCAGGAATGTATTCATAGGCTTGTAATCAATTACCAATCTCTTTTTATCGTGCTTTTGCTCTGAACATTTATTCATATAAAAGACATGGCAAGCACAATCTGACTTTATATGCTCAATAAGTCCTTACCTCAGAAGGATAACACACTTGTCTTGTGCAAACTTGAGGTTGTCAGGGTTCATCCCTAGATGTGTGGCTTTTGTAGGATTGATATCCTCATTCTTTTTGAAAGGTAGATTTAAGAAAAAGTCAGTATTTTTCCAAAAAGGGTATGGATAAGAAAAATGTACATGTGATTTAGGACAGTATTTCAACAATTTATTTCTCAGTGATGTATATAGTGTAGGAACTTGTAAAAGTTCAAACACATTTTTGATTTCAGTGTATGGACTGAAAAATGATCGATTCCTAAGGATTGTAGGTAGGATCTGTAAAGGTAAAGCTTTATTTTATACATCCATACCAATGAGAATGTCTGGGCTAGGTAGATTGCTTCCAAACACTTTAGTCCAAACTGTACACTGTGGAAAGAATTGTATCCCGATCTTTCTCTTTTTAATAAGCATGATCTTAAATGAATTGCCATCTGCAGCCATAAAGTATTCGTCATGTGAGCATTATACCTCAGAAGGTAAAATGTTGGGCTTCATGGTCGTATAACTGGATCCAGTATCCATCAATCCAATAGCTTTGATGGGTTGATCATATTTGTCTTATCTGAAGAGTTGGATCTAGATATATGGTCTTTGGACTGGAGTACGATCTAATTGCGTGCAAGTCTGCTGTGGCATGAACATAGAATCATTCCTCAGAGAGATAGAGGAATCAGAGGATTCATCTTTAGAGTTCGTAACAGAGACAGTAAACTTAGCATCTTCATCTTTAATAAATTGTTCCTCAATAAGATCTTCGAAGTTATTTGAAGAATGAAAAGGTAAAATCAATTACATTTACTTCAATAACTTGACATCTTTCTTGCTTTTGTGAGGACAAGTTCGTGAAACGTGTCTTGGTTGTCCACAGAGAAAACAACGATCAACTTTTTAAGAATGATGGGACTTCTTCTTGAAGAATCAAATAAACTTTCTTTTGGTTCCATCTTTTTTCACATAAGTTTTCCTTAAAGGCTTGTAGCCTTCCATTTTGTATGGGGAACTTTCTTCGATGATAGGCAAGTCTGTAATGTGATTTCTTCTTGTCTCTATGATCACAGTTCTTCTTATTTTGGCACATAATCTGAAGATAAGGCTTCTTACAAGCCTATTTGAGAAGTGGACCACCTTTAACGATGTTCTTGAATAAGACATGTCGATCAAACAACTTATTAAGAGAAGCTAAAGTAAGCTGGTAGATTTCCCCAAGAGATATATTGGCCATGTCTCTTCACAAAGAAACAATGGTCCTTCGTAACACCTGTTGCAGTTGATCTGGAAGGGATGAAATAAAAGTATAGTGAAGATTAATAGCATTCCATCTATTTAAAAGATAATACCTTTCTGTCATATGTTGAAAATACTTCTATAGATCACACTTGTCAAGTGAACAACATTTCATTACACAATATTCCTGATGGATCTACTTATCTATAAGTTGAAAGTCATCAATAAATTCCTTATAAATTATTCCAAGAAGAGCTCTGGTTGTAGTGACTTGGATTACTGAAGTCTTCGATAGTCGTCTATACTTTGCCACCATTCTCGCAAAGTACCAGTGAAACGTGAAGTGAACTAAGACAAAATATCTTGTAAAGGATTATTAGATTGAGTCATTTGAAGATCTATCGATGCACCAAATTTATGCCAGTGATCTCTTTATTTCTTTGGGGGTAGATCGTCAAAAGTTAACCAAGGTCCTGAAGTAGGCTTAGTTTGTGTAGCCAGTTTAGCTGGTATTACTTATGGGTCTGAAAGGTTCAATACCTGTGGATTCTATTTCACTAATTTCTTGTTCAACTTTAGTAGGCTCAGGCATAGTCATTAGAACTTTTGTTAAGTCTGATAGATCAACCAGCTATACTGAGGAATCAGAAAACAGTTCAAAGATTTGTTCAGATGATGACTTAAAAATTGTTGCAGAGACTTTAAATATTGGGATGGAGGCTTCAGAATAAGCTTATGAGTGATCTGTTTGAGCATAGGAATCTTCTGCTGTAGGTGTAGATGTAAGGGTTGCTATGAACTCTGTCATAGGTGTTTATCCTTCCCAATAGAAGTGGAAGGTTGTGACCTTGGTGGAGAAGTCGGAGGTGTATGTCTCTATAATGGTTTACTTCACTGGTTAACAAGTTTAGGTTAATATATGAAGGTGATGGCTCATGAACTTTTTCAAGCTTGGGCTTTGACTTTGGCTTTTTAGGTTTTGCTTGAGCTGCCTGAGGATAGATATGTTGTCTGATCGAAGGATAATTGAACTTGAAAACCTTTGAATAGTCAGCTTCTTTTGGATATGTCTAATACAGAGGAGGAGTGTATATTGGTTGTGTATTTGGAAATACTAAAGAGGATGAGTCATATACAACTTTAGATTGTGCATATTGCATATCAACTTCCATGCATTGCACAATTCCTTGTATATTCTTGAGTTATCTAGTTTTGACATCAAAGTTAGGTCCAAAATACTACGTAGCAATGAAATTTTGAAGACCAACATCAAGTTGTTGGATCTTATGAAGTAATTCCTGTGGCTGGAATATAAAGGCTAGAGATAACCTTAGTTGTTTCATTTATACTCCTATTTAGAGAAGGAAAGTCTTCCCCATATGGCTTAACTATCGTGCAAGGTATAGGAGCAGGAATAACAACAGGAATTGTTGGCTTAGTCTGATAGGTAGAAGATTTTAGCATCTCACGAAGAGATCTGGGTCTAAATATGTCTGTCGTTAGATCATTAAATTTGTTGGAATCATCTGGATCTGAATCATCCTTGTGAGGGTGATACTATTGCAAAGGCATGCGAGTTTTAGACTTTTACTTCTTCCTTCGTCTTCTGGCATATAGCTCGTCATCATTGTCACTATCTAACTTAGGGTTAAGACAAACTTTATAGTCAAGTTCACACATAGATCGGTCAACATCCTATACAAAGTGTCCACGATGATGGCTTACATAAATGGGATCTCTGTTAGATTTGAAATAATGAATAGGAGGATCAGATTTACCTTCCTTATGAGAAACTACGAGCTAGATCAGAAAGATAGCCCCTGATGAAGAAGGTCCAGATGGATCTTCGTTGGGCTTTTCATAGATGGACTTCACTGTTCCTCCTTTAATGTCTTCATAATCGGAGGAGTTGTTGCATGAACAGAGTGTCGATGAGGCGTAAGGAGCACCCTTTGATAATTGGTGATCCATTCAGTAGGCACTAGCATTTTAAGCTCCACCACTGGTAATTGCTTCGGGATCTGGAGGATAGTAGTATGATCATTAGAACGATCAACAACCATGTAAAGAGCATACGAAGTAGAATTTGGAAAATTGATGTCCAAAGCATGATTCTTCAGATGATAGATCATTTAGTGATGTAAGGTAGCCATGATGGTTGTAGGATCTTGATTTGCTCCAGTAATCTAGATCTAAAATTGCAGTCATTCAAACAAAGTGAGATCATCCAACCTGATGTTGAAATTAGGTACTATTGTCTGAATGACACTTTCATTATTGAGAGTAGTCAGCAAGGTACCAATCAAAACATTTTGGTACATCATATAGGTAGTGTCAAAAAGAGATATCCTGGCTGTAGCAGGTATTTTCTTTCTTCTATAAAGTGTGAGAACAAGGCGTATAGCTCTGACATGTAGATGTCTATGGTTGTGTTCTCTCCAAAAAGAGATAAACTCCTTTGGGATTTCAAGCTTTATATATAGTTCTGCTATAGTAGATCTAAGATCACACTGTTCCAATCTAGAACTCTAGATGATTTCCTTAACTTTTAGGCGAGATGTAGACAAAATAGTACTTGTACTTCTTGTCTAAGAACGATCGCGAGAGTATATATTGTACGAACTTAACAAAGGTAAAGAAGACTCACAAATACAATTTTCTATAGGAACATGGGTTACTTGTACTAAGTTCTCTATCCGATTAGACAAAACAGGCTGAACACTAGAAGGTAAATTAGATATAGACAAAGTTGAAGATAAATGAACAAGGTTGTTTGGTACTGTTTCCATATCTTGTGGGCTCTTTTCCTACTCACTCTTTTCTTTGAGAATGTTACTGTCTGCCAAGACACGTAAGATGACTCTGATACTACACCGAGGACCCCAAAGAGCACAAAGGAAAATCACGACAACCAACTAGCTAAAACAACACTTTTGAGAAGGCGATCGACTAACCAAAGTCGGAATATATGGTACTGCAGTGTTTGGTAAACTATTGTGGAACAACATGGGAAACTTATGACTATCGTAAATTCCAGGTATGATGGATGAGACAATAAAACCTTTCTCTCCATGGGCACACAACTCTCATCTTTCCTCTTAGAAACCTTACACTCTTCAAAACTCCTCTTCTCCTTTTGAAACAATAGTTGTAACAGTACTTGCACTCTTTACCCATTAAACTCTAATCTCACAGCAAAATTATTCTATGCAGTCATAGACTGTCTTAGACTTTTTGATATACAAGATCCTCAGAAGAGGTGAGTGTAGAACATACTTGTCTCTATACAAGGATAGATAGTAACATTACTCAATACTTAAGCTTTCAGGAAAGAGAGAATTTAAAGAGAATGGAAGACACTCAAACTAATATTCATTAAAAATTTCAAACTTGGTTTTCCACATATATACAATGAAGGAGAAACCCTACTTTTATAGACGAAGCATGGGTATGAAAGTAAAACTCTTAAAAGACACGCTCATTACAAGTTAAAAATAATTTAATTTGAGTATCACATAATTTACAAATTATTATAAACATTTAAAATTTTATTCAATATTTCAATTTAAAAAATTAGGAAGTAGTTTCAATCCAGCCTTCTATTTTTTATTAATTTTATATTGATCTATTATACAGTGTTTATCAATAAATATCAATAATTAATTCGTTACAATTCATTAAAAATAAAAACTAAAAATGTAAAGAATTTATATTTTGTTTATAAACCAATGTTGTAAACTAATATAATTTATGTGTTATAACTAATTTACTATTTAAGATTAAATATCTTATACTTTATAAAAAATCATGAACAAATATCTTCAAAACCTTGATATTTATGCTTTTGAAAGATATTTAAATTTAAAATATATTTATTGAAAAATTATTGAACTTAAAATATATCTATTTTGAAAGTAATATTTATTTTAAAATTTAAAATTATTAAAAAATATAAAAAATGTGAATATTTTAATTACATGAATCATAATTTTTATTAGCAACTATTATTAAACAATTAAATAGTATTTTTAGTTAAGAATAAAGTTAAATTATGAAAAAATCAAAAATCAAAACTAACTTTTATAGTTATGAAAATAAGAAAAAATTAATAGAAAACATAAATTAGAAATTCAACGAAACAATTCTTTTCCTGAATATGGAATTTGAGTAGAAATTTAAAAATTGTAGTAGGATCAAATATAATTTCAAGTTTTTTATAGGTTATGAAATCATAAAAAATAAGATATAAATAAAGTAAAAAACTTAACTAAACAATTTTTTGTTACTAAAATCTTAAATTAAATAAAAATAAAAATAAACATGTGCTTAAAGCATTCTTAAAATACCATATCGTACCAATCAGTATCGAACAAGAAAATCTTATGTTGGACTTATCGATGCGTTTTCTTTCAATTAGTACTAGTTAGTACTTACCGGTAAGTAGAATATTAGTAAACTATTGGTCAAATTTATAAATTTTAAAAAATTGTAAGACTAAGTTGAAAAGGCTTAAATTTTCTCCAATATAAAATAATAATACTTATACATAAAGAGAATATAATAAATTTGTCTATAATTCCTTTAATAAATAATAATAATATAAATAAGAATCTATTAAATAATTTTTAATGTCATTAGACTTATACAAAGTAACTATAGATTACATAACTATATGTATTAGTTTAACATTTAGAACTTTTAAGATTTATATATTTTATATTGATAATGTATATACTTTTTAATATATTCATATAAACATATTATAACAACTCTTGAAATATTTAAAGATAATATTTGAAATTAAATTTACTTTAATTTATAAGAAATATTTGAAAATAATATTAATAAAAATAAATAAGTATTTATTATATTAAATTTATATTATTATGATCTTTTAAGATATGATTGAAGTAAAGTTAAAAATTGTATAACATAATATATTGAGGCATTATTTTGTAATTTTATAAAATATAAAATTATTTTATAATTTTAAAATTTTATCTAAACGATACTCTATATTAACCAATATTGATATTGTATTACACTAAAATAAATTTGGTACGACGTCTAGTGTTAGACCCCTAAATCTGAATTACAGAATCGTGCCAGTATTGGTGAGTTTTGATCAATGTTTGGTACTCAAGATAATAGAATAAGGCAAATATTTGCAAGTGGCAAGAAAAACAAGTATTGTCGATAAGTTAACATGTATCGGTTCACATATAGGCTGTTTGAAATGGCCACAATTGAATTCAACTCAGGTGTTTGGAAATATAAAAAAGGAACGATTCAATTTATACATGTAATTGAAACTCATTCTCTTTACAAATTGAATTCACTCTTCCATGCATCGGACTTGAATTTGTGCAAATAATTGAAACCAATCCTTTTCCATATAGAGAACGGAGATAATGACCTGAATTGATTCCATTAAGCACATTAAAGTAGCGCTCCAATAGGGATATAAGAATTTCTCACCCATTTTTGCCTGATAAATAATATTTATACATGATTAATAACCAGATTAATTTTCCTTTATTTTTTACATTTGGAAATTGTAATTTCATATAAATTATGAAATTATTATTGTAAATTTAGAGAAATATGAGATATTTTTTAAAAATAAAGAACAAATCATGAAATTCTTTAATCAAACTGTATCAATTTGTGTACTACATCTTCTTCAATTTTATAACAATAATTAAAATTTTTTCATAATTTTTAATCAAGGGTAAAAATGTTATATGAAATAATTGAATTCATTTTGATTGTGTTCCAAACAATGTAAATTGAATTTAGTTCAATCTCATTAATGTAATTGAATCCAATTTGAAAATTTCCAAACGACCTGATAGACGAAAATTTTTGATGAGATACAAGATTCAAATATGAGACCAAAAGATAACTTGAAATGAACCTCGGATTAAATGTTAGCTAGATTACACGCATGAGAGAGACATGTAAGAGTTCTAAAGACTTACTGTGTTCTTAAATGGATGGACCATAACTAATAAACTTGACATGGGTAAGGATTGAATCAGACCAATTGGTATAAAAGGACTTGGACTTGGATGACATATCAATTGACAAAAATCAAGATGAGATCTTGAATGATCTAGGAGGTAAGATCACAATAGATATTCATCAACTCTAAAAAATAAAGATTATGTAGGATGGTCATCTCTGAAGATAGTGAAGTTTTTCACGAATATGGTTGTATCTTTCCTAATTAAATGTAATTTTTTATCCTGTTAGTTGTGATATAGCTAAATCCTATTAGGTAGAGTCCTATTTGGATGAGAGTTTCATCCAATTGATTAGTGTGATATAATCTAATGAGAATAGAAGTGATCTAGTTAGTTCAGCTCAAGTAAGATTTTGAATTGTAAAGTCGAAGGTGCTTATAAATAGTTTATTTGAGAAGAGAGTTAAAGAGGAGGGGAAAACATTTAAAGAGAGCATTCTATTGTATATTTTTAGGAAAGTAATTAATGTTAGTTTTTACTGTAACTCTTGAAGGTTTATTATTGCGTTTGATTATCCATTATTTACATAATATTCTTGTAAGAATGTCAAAGTAAACATTACAAGGGACATAAGGTGTTCGGGAACTATTTAACTGGTTTACGATAACATGAAAAGACTGAGTCTTGCTTAAGTGAGATAAGTTTAGTACCTAGTAAAATCTTTATAACTGGTAAGAAAGCATGATAAAACGTCTGTTAAAGAAATTGAAGTCAATGTATTAGATTGACGTGATCACCACACTGATACAGATTTCATGGCACGAAAGATTAATATTATATTAGAATTTTTAATATAGATAAAATATAGAGCTCATTAATAAGAATTGAACTTGGGTCAATTATTGTCAAAATGATTAGAACTAGTCATTTTGATAGTTGACTCTTACCACTTATAAATACTTTAACATTTTCATGTTTAGTCAATGTGAGATATTTAAACACTCTCCCTCAAGTGCAACTGAGATTGAACATGCAGTTGTCACTTGAAATAAACGTAGTTGTAATCAAACCGAGCCGCTGGGACTGCATATCCAGACGGACAACCAGAAAATTAATAATGCGAACCAAACCTGCTCTGATACCATATTAAAATTTTTGATATGGGGATAATGTAGAGTCCACTAATAATAATTGGGCTTAAGTCAACTATTGTCAAAATGACTAAAACTAGTCATTTGAATAGTTAATCCTTACCACTTATAAACCCTTTAATATTTTAGTTAATACCTACACCCTTCAGGTATGCCCCATTTCTTGTTTTCTTCTTTTATTCTCTGTTGTTTTCTCTGTTTCCTGCATCATTCGTATATTGTCTCATTTACATGTGGGTCCACCAGAAATAGCCTCTCTACTGCGTAGGGGTAAGGCTGCGTACTATCGGACCTCCCCAGACTCCGCTTCATTGCGAGATTTCAGACTGGGTGATGATGATGATGATGAGGAGATACTTTTCTCACTTTTCTAATGACTTACCTTTGTAATTCATTTCGTAGTATATGAATGATAGTTTTACCTTCAGATGAAACGCGAATGTTTCCAAGTTCTACGGTTATTGGTAGTGAGCTCTGTTTTATTATATGGGGTGGTCTCGATGGTACTTTCATGGCTTTCCTGAATTATTTATGTGCTCTCCTTCAGGGATTTTGTGGGATTCTTTAAACGAATCCACAACTTTTGTTCTTTTGAATAGAACCTTAGCAAACAGGTAAAGGTGAATAAACATGGTTCTCCATTATTGCCCAAGATGAGGATCTTAAGTCTTCCATTGCCAACATTACAGCTCGCTTTCTAAACTCTTTAATTGCATGAGTACATGTAGGACAAGTGAATAGACATGTTTGTTACCTATCTGAAGGTAAGAAGTTACGTATTAAACGTAGGATACACATGAAGTTTAGGAATGAATATGTTTTTTGTCTATCGGTGATTCTGCTGGTGACTCTTGATATACCTTGTAATTATGACTTAAAATGTTAGCAAAGAATTGTAACGCGCACAAAAATTCAACCTTCAATAAAAAATCAACCCACCCTATAAGAATAAAAAGAGAGGAGCAGATGCATATATATAAGACAGTAAGTGGTCTATAAAAAAACCAACGAAAACGCTCCCTTCTCCTTCTTTTTATCCATATATTTCAAGTGGTAAGTGTATAAAATCACTAGGCAATTGTGGAGATTGACTATAGTAGTAAGATAACGTAAAAATATTTCTAATAATTAAGAATAAAGCGTGGGTTTGAAAATATTTCTTAAATAAAGTCTAACAAAATTTTGTAAATGTCTAGGTCTAGTGACAGATTAAGGAGTAGATTGGACTAATCAAAGTAACTTAGTCCGAAATTAGGAAAGGATAATTTTAAATTATACCCTTTTATAAAATTCATAAAATTGTGAATTTTATTGCTAATAAATTATTTTATGGCGAGTCATATTTTAAATTATTAAATAACTAAATTAATGATTAATAATTTAATATATGAATTTGTGAAATATATGAATTTTGTTTATTAAATAAATAATTGACACGATGCAAAATTTTCGGTATTTTTGTGTTATGATGTGCATTGCTTGATAAGTAGGAGGAAAAATATGATAATCAAAATTTTTAGTTGAGCTGGTTTATAATTAGGAATATTAGGGTAGGATAAATTATGTTCATGAATTAGATAAAGGCCGATTTGTAATAGTTTGAGAATAGACTTTGAAAGTTGTGAATTGTTGCTAGCCTAGGATAGACAATGTTTAATGGTCATAGATTGATGAGTTGTCGAGACACGAGCGAGTCGTAGCTAGATACCTGTCTGTGAAGTAGGTATCGAGGCAGCTTGAGCTTTAAGGATGTCCTGTGTTGATAATTAAGTATTATAGTAGTATTAGGATATCTTGAGATACGGGGATATCTTGTCTCAATAAATAGATATTAGAGTGGTACTGATGAAACATATTAGATTGAGGATTGAGGTACAACGTATGATATTTACACATATGTTTACGTTTCCACTTAGTGAGTGATTATTATACGTAAAGATGAGTCGACATATTATTAAATTAAGCCTATTAGGTTAAGTGGAACCCAATTATTTATGTTAATAAAGAGGTAAAATATAAATGGTAATGATAAATAATAATAAAATTCTGCATGTTCATTAAATGGTAATAATAAATAATAATAAAATTCTGCATGTTCATTTGGACATGTTGAGTATTATTTGTGTATTTTAATATTATAAGTATACACAATTTGATTTGCCCTCACCCTTAAAATCAAATAATTCAATATATGTTTAAAGTAGTCATTATATATTCTCCTAAATATTACAAATTGGGATGATTATGCTTGTTAAGTGTCTAGTGACTAATGAACATTATTTTTTTTGACTGATAAACTTTTGATAATTTATGATATATTATAGAAAAATTTGGCTAAATTATAGTTTAAGAATTTTGGAATATCACAAGAAAGTTCGGAATCTGGGAAAGTTGCAGAGGATCATCCTTCTGATAATGAGTACGATCACTAATGAGATACTCGAGCGATCGAACTTCAGCTATGGAATCGATATGGAGGTGCTTGAGAAAAGGGAACATATGTCCTTTGAGAACTTGAACCCTTCATGATCTACAACAAGTTTCAATGTTCGGTTGTGTCATACGCCCTCAGGGTGTCGAGGATAGCGTGACAAAGATGTCATGGGAGAGGAGAGATACCCAGACTGTTTCCAGAACAACTTACCTGCCATGTCTTGATGAGTCTTGTAAGAAAAATTTTGATCAATCCAGAAACAGTTTAGTAACAGCGTCCGCGAAATTATCATAGACACAACCAATTGACCATATATGCTGAATGGTCTTCTTCATCAACCAATTGACCATATATGCCGAATGGTCTTCTTCATCCCTTTTGCTCAAACAGAAATTGCAAAGGTCAAACAAAATGTCATGATATAATTGACGCCAACGAAATATGGAATTAACTTTCCTAACAAGAATATTTACAAACTACTTGTAAAGGCATGAGTTAGAGAAAACTTCATTTCTGTCCTACCATTTGGGGAAGTAGTATGATATACACAATTGCATGATAAAGTTCCAAGATGGTATTTATGACAAGATGAAGTAATTTGTTAAACATTAACTTCTCAGGATATCCAATTCAGTGCAATCAACATCATGTTGAGATTCCAAGTGCCTCAAGTCATTCCGCGGTAGATACCACCAGGCCGAAGATCATCCATGCTATCAGTGTTTCTATAGCCATCAAACTCCCTCAGACATGTCCAACCCCGGCGAGTCAAAAAGTCGCGGTAATCCTCTTCAGTATAGAAAACTTTCTCCTCAGTATGGACTGGTATGTGATCAGACTCATCATACAGGCACACCTTGATGGCTAACCCTGTGAATAATAGAATCCAATATAAATATTCCATTGAGAGTCAGTAATGTCCTTCCGATTCAAGATCCATGAAAGGAGTCAAATTTGAAGCGACACGCCAAATACGTGGTTCAAAACTTTCCTTGAGATGTAACTGAACTACTCATCCCATTACCAAAAGAGTAATAACCATGGCAAATGAAAACCACCTCAATGAAAGATGTTACCTAAATCAGAAAATCTCAGAGGTAGCAATAGGATAAGGCCAAGTGTATAGCCGTGGCCCATGGGTACTTGGTGGGGCCCACTTGAATCAATTTCGAACAATGGATGTTTCATCCAACGGCTACACGTGCAACTATGTGATAGATGACCCCAATCAAAATATCAGCACAAGAGGCCAAATTGGAGAGTATATTGATTGGATGTTTAGGAGGAATTAATTAACCTTCACTTAAAAGATTTAGTAGAATGTGATGCACTGTTAGTCCAAAAGCATGTTCACACCTCAAGGCATGTTATCTATTAGAGAGAAATAGATAAGAGTACAAGCATCAATTACCCTCATCAACGTGAAGAGTGTAATTCCCCAAAGGCATATCCCTATCGAGACTACGAATTATTTGGTCCTCATCTTCCAACCAAAATGCACGCTTAGTTCTTAGTCTAAAAGCAGATTTGATTGCCTCTTTGATAGCATCTGCGGTGCCATCAACACCAATCCTCCTCGTGTAGTCTCCATACTTGACTAATATCACACGCCCAATATATGACTGGCTTTCGGCACCTACCAAATCAGGTTATCGAAGCCATAACCAAAAAGTCAAATATTATGTCCAAAAGCACAAAAGCTGATAACAACAAAAATAGAAACTTCTATTACTCAATAAAGGACTGCCTAAAAATTGCACTTGGCCAAATCAAATTAGTATAAAAGAGATATCATTGTGTAATACGTATAACTTAAGTGTAATACCATTTCCAGGCGTATCCCGCCAATTCCAAGGGGGAACCCCACTTGCGCCAACTGCATCAGCTGCCGTGATGGCAAGAGGATGTCCATCATGATCCAGACGTCTTTCAAGATTGAGTGTTGGCCTACCACTAGCTGCACAAGAAGGAACTTAAACGAGGGAAATGCAAATCTCTAGGTGACAAAATTGATCATATATATTGATCATCCAACAGTACAGCACACGTGTTGCTTGTAATTATTTTGATAGTAGGGATGACGACAAACTAGCCTACTACTCATAGAGCCACCAAAAACACAGTCTTAGTCTTAAAAGATTTTCTCATAAAAAAAGTGCACTAATTGTATGCGCAACCATATCCCAGAACGAATTGACCATCCAACAAATAGTTATTAACATTCCAATCATGTACACCACATAAATGCTGCTTGCAATAATTTCACCGTGGTCGTGGTAAAGCCAAAAATATATTCCATATAAGGAGCAAAGCCTTGGTCAAAACCCTCATCATGTTGAGATCAAGGAAAAAGAAACGTAAAATCATAACATATGGAGAAAGGAAAAGAGCATGTGCCCAGTAATAGTACATCGTTAGGACAAAATAGCAAAGATGGATATGACGCATTCTCCTATAAAGGCACATACCTTCCATCGGTCCAAAAGAGATACTCGTATCTTCAAAGCCTGTAAAATTCAAGCAGATGGCGATAAATGCTGAGGATAAGACCATAAGGCAGTCGCATATCAGGGAAAACACTAAACACCAGCACCATAACTAATGACATGGTGGCAATCCTGGTACAATTTTAGGGTGAGATACCTCCTTTCACAATTTGAAAACTCAGTTCTACAGATGGCATTTTTTAAGGTTATCTCAACCATAATAGAGATCCTAAAAGACATGCTTTCTATACTTATAACAGAAATTTGGTGCACAACATCAGTTAGAACCCAACCAAATTTCTCACTGGTTAACATTTAACATCTACAGAACAATGCTTGAATGATTTTCTTTGGTATGCCAACATAATTGGATACTATCCGTAATGTTTCCTCAAGAAATGGTAAAGCCCATGATATACAGATTTTCTGATCGCAGAATGCTATATTTCAAGGCCAAATTTACATTAATTTCTTGATTTTCCTAGAACCCAGCAACCATAAGTTTTGCAAATTCCCAGCTTTATTAAGGTTGTAAGCTTTAAACCGAATCAACCGTTTCAAAGTTCTAATACCACAAGGAAATGCTGAAGCTATGGTTAGATTTTTCTTTAGTTTTTCTAATTTCTGTACCCTTCAGATCAATTTAGTTTCTCAAGCAAGTGTGCCAAGAAAGATAAATTCCAGAACTCAGAAACACCCAAATATAGCAATTCAAAAGTAAGTAGCAATCATAAGATTCAGAAGAGATCACCGAACTCAAAACAGTCAAATTCCAATTTCACTTGAATCAGGGGAATACAGGCTTAAAAGCGCACAAAACATAAATCCCTAGTTACCTTTATCAGCAAATTGCATGTATGAATCAACCTTAGAAGTTGGGGTAGGACTCTTATACTGAGCATTCTTGCTCCTTTCCCTTAAAATCTCTTCAATCTCCTTATAATAAGACATTTTCGCGGACCCACTTCCTCTATCTTGATGCTTTGCCTTTTTAAACTCTTTAAGCAAGTTCCTCCACTTGTCGGTGCACATAGTTGGAGACCGATCGAACCCTTTCTCTCTCATCTTTGCCGATATTTGTTCCCAAAGGTGCTTGTTTGACTTTGAAGTATTGAAAAGACCGTCCATTTCTCGCCTCAGCGCGATCAAACTTCGAGTTTCGTCTTGAACCCATGTTTCTGCTCTCTTTTTGGGAGCTTTCACCTCGTGATTATCATCTCCACTGCTGTCTCCAAGAATCATCGGTTGTTGCTGTTGTTGTTGTTGTAAGTGATGATGCGGGTTATGAAGATGATGTTGATGCGGTGGCAAATCGCCATTTGAAGAAACAACCTCAATAATCATGTTGTCTCTGCTACCGGCTGTCACTTCTTCCTTATAGAAATCGATGGGTCGAGGTTTTTCAGATAAATACATGGTTACTGAATTGGTTTTTGAGTTAAAGTTGCAGACTTTATCACTTTCGGAGGTTCCTAGGATACTGGGTCTGGTTCAGACAGCAACTTGGTTAGAGAAAGTGAGTGGTTTCAGAAGAGAGAAGAAAAAGAACCCATTAATTTGTCAACTGGTAATTGAACAAAGGTAGAATGGCTTTGAGATAGATTTCTGTAAGCAAGAGTAATTAAGAAAAAGAAACAAGCTTTTAAGTTAAAGCCAGTAATTTGGATTGTTTTAGCATCTTTTAGCGGAGGGGGAGAGAGAGAGAGTCAGAGAGCTGTGGTGTGTCAGCGTATGCGTGAGAGAGAGAGAGAGAGAGGTGTGCTGGTGGCAAGGAGGAGACAAGAGAGTGCGTGAAGTAAAAGCTTCGTATGTTATTAGAGGAAACGGAGTTGGGGAAGGATTGAGTTCAAGTGGACTTGTCTTTTCATTCGTATTTTTATGCCTTGAATTGATAATGCCTTTCTCATTTTCTTTTATTTCATCATCCAATCCAAATCCAATGCTTTCCTTTATCCTTCCAAATTTCCAGTCCCATCTTATTCGTATATTTAATACTTATTTGGTTTAAAAGAATGAAATAGATAATGAATAGAATAGTTATTCTTAAAAATAAATAAGATGAGTAATAGAATAAAATGTGTAAGAAAAGCTTCGTATGTTATTAGAGGAAATGGAGTTGGGGAAGGATTGAGTTCAAGTGAACTTGTCTTTTCATTCGTATTTTTATGCCTTGAATTGATAATGCCTTTCTCGTTTTCTTTTATTTCATCATCCCATCCAAATCCAATGCTTTCCTTTATCCTTTCAAATTTCCAGTCCCATCTTATTCGTACATTTAATGCTTGTTTGGTTCAAAAGAATGAAATAGATAACGAATAGAATAGTTATTCTTAAAAATAAATAAGATGAGTAATAGAATAAAATGTGTAGTAAAAGTTTCGCATGTTATTAGAGGAAACGAAGTTGGGGAAGGATTGAGTTCAAGTGGACTTGTCTTTTCATTGGCATTTTTATGCCTTGAATTGATAATGCCTTTCTCGTTTTCTTTTATTTCATCATCCAATCCAAATCCAATGCTTTTCTTTATCCTTCCAAATTTCCAGTCCCATCTTATTCGTACATATAATGCTTGTTTGGTTCAAAAGAATGAAATAGATAGCAAATAGAATAGTTATTCTTAAAAATAAATAAGATGAGTGATAGAATAAAATGTGTATTATTTTATTTGATTTAAGAAATAGAATAAATAAGTAATTCTATATCAGTGTTTGATTTGAAAGTATAAATTTGGAATGATAAAGGAATAACTAACAAAAAGATCAAAATATTTTTATTTTATTATTATTATTATTATTACTACTGCTACTACTATTACTATTATTAATTTTATCAATTTTTTATTAAATTCCTTATTATTACAAAATTTATTATTTTTATTAAATATATTTATTTTATGATTAATAAATTCCTTACTATTGTATATTTTGATATTTTGATAATTTGATTATTTTTATTTTTATTATTAATAATATTCTTATTATTATTAAATTTATTATTGTTATTCTTATTTATTATTATTATTATTATTATTTTTCTACTTATTCTAATTCTTATTATTATTAATTTTATTAATTATTAAATTCCTTAATTATAATTATTTTTTTCATTAAATTCCTTATTATTATTAATTTTCTTCTTATTATTATTAAATTTATTATTCTTATTATTATTAATTTTATTATTTTAATTAATTATATTTATTTATATTATTATTATTCTTCTTCTTATTTAACCATTGTAAACATTTTGTGGATTTTAATGATTTATGTGTTTAACAGCTCTATCTGAAGCACATATTATGATTTGTACTAAGAGATCCAATTATGTCTTACATCTTTTGTTCAAGGTTCCTCTTTTTTGGGTCTTCGTCCATTTATAAGAAGATAATGGAAATAGATGATCAAGGACCAATGTATTTTGTCGGCAAAAGTTTATGCATATGGAGAATGTATCATACCAATAACTGTTAACTACTACATTTGATTTAACAGGAAACAGGCTAATGTTTAGGACAAAAGGAGCAACGAAAAGAAATGATATTTCTAAAATTCTTAATAGCAAATCATTAGGCTAGAAATCGAATCAAATTTGCCTGGTAGATATTATAGATGCTTCAACGAACTCTGATATCAAGTACTTGAACCTCAAAAGTAATAAGCATGAGCAAACCATAGGGAAGCAGGTACTGGTAAACAACCTTTGTTGTCAACTCATAGTTCCCTTTCTTTCACTTCCTATTTTCAATATACACTTGCATGGTCTCCGTAACACAGTCAAAACTAATTCATTTCCAAATCTAAGCATCAGGTGTGAATCAAACCTGTACTAGAACTTGCCACAATCTCCAGCTTTGGACACCCTTCTTCTAAACTATTGCATTGCCGACTACTGCACGTGAGGCAAGAGCATAACATTTTCTAGTCCAAACAGCTCCTTAGGTACATGGGGTTCATTTGCAAACACATCAAGTCAAGAACCTCCTAACCTGCCTTCAACAAGTGCAGACACCAGCTCAGATTCATCAACATGAGGACCTCTACCAATGTTGATGAGGACTCTATTTGGACCCAAAGCATCAATCACTTGACGATTGATAATGTGTCGAGTTTCTTCTGTTAAAGCGCATGCCACTACAAGGATATGACCGTTGGCAGCCAGCTCAACGACAGTAGGGTAATACTTGTAGTTTACATCCGATTTCTTTGTTCTAGAGTAGTAGTTAATGGGGCAGCTAAATGCTTCGGCTTTCTTTGCAATTGCCCTACCGATCCTACCCAAACCAATGATGCCAATTGTCTTCTTATTGAACTGAAAAAGCCGTTGAAAGGAAAAGGGAAATCAGCAAATTAAAGCATCATAGGAAAAAACAAACACAAAGTAAGCAGGCAAGCTAAGAAATGGAGGAGTACTGAAATACGTTACAAAACTAGTGGTCAAATACAAATGCCTATGAATGCCCTTTGAAGTTACGATTTAGCATATAGTGCAATTCAACATTCTTAAGACAAGAACTATGTCAATACCTGCATGGCTTTTGCACTTAAGTTTAGGCAGCAAATAAAACATTTGGGAAGTTACAAGTACTGCTCAAAGTGCAAACAAACGACCACTAATCATTGATGAATTTACTGATCTCCAGATTATTCCTGTACTAGTAATAACTACTTGGGCTTCTTTGGAGTTTTTGCAGTATCTAAACATTAGCCAAAATTACATCAAAGCACTTGAATTTAAGGTACCAGAAACATGCCTTATGTCACTATTTAGCAAAGGACAAGAAACATATTAACATGAAAAATTTTTCACAAGTTTAGTAGCAAGAATAGACATGTACAGGAATTCTTTCAGCAACATATAAAATCTCCAGGAAATTACGAACTAGTATCCCACAAATGCAACTGCTGATAGGAGAACAAAACTTCCTCAAACATAATCATTACCAACAGAATAAAAGATGAAAGAAGTAAATACCCATGTGAAAATTATTCAAAAATCAACACTATACACAAACAACGAACCTAACAATTGAATAACAAACACAAAAGTTGCGTCAGCAAACCACCGGACCTTAGTAGTCAACTTATAGTCATCGATCTTCCACTCCCTACTCCTAACATATCGATCACACTCACAAAGCCTCCACAACACAAACAACATCAAACCAATGGCCAAATCAGCGACATCATCCGTCAAAACATCTAGGGTATTAGTAATTCTGATGCCTCTCTCTTTACATTAGGTCAAGTCGATCTTATCAAGACCTACACTGTGACTCACCACTATCCCCAAACTTGGGAACTGTTCAATCAGTTCGGCGTCAGCTCCCGTGCTCACGTTGCCGACGATGGCTAGTATGATGCTTTTGTGGCTAGTCAAGGATTGGGATTTGTCTGAAATGGCTTGTAATTTGTAAAGACTGAAATGTTTCTTAAGCTCTTCCACAAGATAAGGGTATGATGGTGGGTAGGTCATGAGCATGCCAACGGACTCTATTTCTTGGCGAGAGGAGGATGACGTCGGAATCTCCAATGAGTTTGGAGACTATAAAACATTCATTTTTCATCATTATCCAGCAAAATGAAAAAGCCATAATGAATGCCTACCTCTTCGGTTCGAAGATAAAGAGATGCCCGCGTGAAGAGCGACATACGGCCATTGATCCAGAGACGAGAGATAAGAGACATTGCATGAGTAGTGGTTGGGTCGGTCGTACTAGGCCCAAGTCTAGACTTAGAAAGGCGAATTGGCTAATCATCTAGCACTGATTGTTGACCTACTTTTCGCAGATATTAAATATATAAATTCATGACCTCATCATAAAATAGGTGCGACTCTCAAAACCTAGTATTCTTTATTTCGCTAGCCGCCAAAACTCTCCCAAAAACTCTAACTTGACCGTCGGAGGGGTCTACCGGCAGTCAACTCTCGGTGTGCCTTGTTGTTTTGCAGGTATTTCAGTGCTCAAGTGAACCAATCCAATGGATCCAAGTGATATTGTCCAGCCTTACCAAAATCAAACTGAACTAGTTGGCGCCCACCGTGGGGCTCAGCATCAGGGCACCACGTCCAGAAGCACTCAGATCAGTCAGGCGGCGGCAACAAATCCTGATGTAGTCGCTGTCGCAGCACTGGCATTGCAGCGAATGGGTTTGCAACTACCCGCCGTCCTTCCCTTGCCACATCCTGATTATTAGACACATCCTCCGCCCATCATCCAAAACCCTGACGTAAACGAGCTATCCCCTGAACACTCTCATCAGCACGATCAACCGCAGCAATCCCAAAACCAAGACCAAGAAGCGCAAAGCGTGGCTCTGGAGGATGACGTTAGAGTCAGCCCACATCCTCATACAGGGAATCCTCCCGCACCGCAACAAGCCTCCCTCACGCAAAGACAAATAGAAGAAGTGGCTGATTTGTTGATTCGCCGAATATTACAGTCTCAACCGGAGCGACAACGGATTGGTGTAACGGCTGATCGACACTCTACCGAAGCCCTAGAAAAAATCGTAGACCATCGAATCAATATGGCCATGAATTCCCGTCCTAGTCAACCATCAGCACGATACAGCTCTCCTTTCATCCCGGAGATCTTGGATAGCCTCCCTGCGGTCGGTACTAAAATACCAACGCCAGAAAAAT
>JAOSBN010000003.1:8760816-8774293 GCA_027563595.1 Erythroxylum suave
AAACCGCAGAAAGGCCTACATCTCGAGCCGGTGATCAATCCCGACAAAGGAACCAGGAGATTCCGGACGCGTTTGGCAGCCAGAAATGCAGTTTAAAGTTCTGAGGGAGCCAAATCAGGTATTTTAATTTTCTCCATTTTAGATCCATTCACGGACGATCCTGGGTGTGTAGTGAAGTCTGCTCTACGCGTTACATGTTCAACCGTATAATTACAACTTGATTATTCAGCATCGGTTCTCAAAGAACTTTGATTACTTCTCTCTTTCCTGTACATCTCTTTTCACCATATTCCTGACGATGTAGTTTCTTGGATATGCAAAGTATTGCAAATGGTGCATACAATAATAAGAGCTATCTTCGGATGCATATTTCCAAAACCATTTTCACAGCAGCAATGTTCAACTATAAACATGAGATGATAACATTGAGCAAAGTATTCTGTTAGCCCTGTACTTGCTTCTTAATTTTTGTCATAAACTTCAAATGAGAACGTTGTATCAACTGCTGGATTTGCAGATGGATTTCATGCGCTTTTTAATAAAGCATCCTAGTAGGACATAATCATGACACGTCACAGCAAAAAGTACCAATCTTTTGGAAATCCAATAGTTTCAACTCAAATCTTTTTTTGTTCTCTCCAAAATATCACCGTAGACTAACAATCACAAATGCTACCTTCCATGGCATCCTGAACAGTTGAATATAAAGTTGCAAAGCTCATCTAAAAATGGCATTGAATACCGGAAGGTCAATCCAAATGCAAAATGTCAAAACCTTTATTGTAACTAATCCTATGTAAACCTTGTTGTGCACGGAAAAGAATAGAAACATTGTAAACTGAATTTTTTGATGTTAATGCAGTAATTTGTTACCAAATGTGGTAAAAGAGAGGTACACCACCCGTCAGAAAATTTAATTCTTCCAAGTATTTCAAAAATTAATCCCGGCACAGCAAAAAGGGCTAAAGTTTAATTACCAACATAAGCTTTGGTAGGGACAACTAAAATAATAACAAACAGAAAGGAAGTTCACACTTCTTCTCCGCAACCCAACAAAGGAAAGGAGACAGGGTAGAAAGGAGAAGAAGTGCCTTGTATAAGTATTAAGAGGTACACCCCAGTTACTTCCTTGATTTCTTTTTGGACGATTTAGAAGAAGAAGGCTTTGGCTTCTCCACTGCATTTACTTTTGAAGTAGAAGCCTGGGATTTTGAATGTGAAGAGTTGGAATTCGTTGCGGTACCACTGGCATCATGCTTTTCTCTTACTACAGCACCTTGAGAGCCTCTTACCTGAGCTGCTCTTTTGTCCTTTCTCTTGGGTCTGTAACTTGATCTCTCCCTCCTAGGAAGCCACCTCTCGGGATCCGGAGGAGGACCAGGATTTGTCGGGTCAAACCCTTTAGGATACCTTGGCTTTCTCTTTCTCTTCTTCTTTGGTTTCTCCTTCTTAACTTCCTCGGGTGCTAAAGCACCCCCAACATGCAAAGCATTACTACCATGCTGTGCTCCGGAAGTCTTCTCCAAACTATCTACATCAATTCCCTTCAGACCTGGCAACGGTTTCAGCTGCTTCTCATAAGTTTCTGCTTTGTCAACATCGACACGAGCAACCGTACTTACCAAGCCAACCAATGCCTCAATACTCCCATGATTTTTCACAAGTTCCTCATATAGGCTTGCAGCATCTTCCTCCTGCCCATGCCTGAGCTTGAAGGAAGCAGCCTCTTGCATTATGACACTAAGTTTGCTGTCCTCAGACATCGCGTTTGACCACCATTTGATTGCAGAATCAAAAATCACAGATGCACTGCTGACGTCTCCAGCCCTTTCCTTCAGAGCAACAATGGTTGCAACAGTGGCAGGCATGTGTTGAATTTCAGATATCTTGGACAGAGAATCGGCCGCAATTTGATGATGGCCAGCAGTTGCAGCAATTTGTGCCCTTGCAAGGAGAATAACCTTGGACTTATCAGGGAACTTCTCAGCAAATTGCCCTAGTATTTCTTCAGCTTTGTTAGCCTTATTCTCTCTGACCAAAACTGCAGCTTGAAGTAATACTGGCACCACACTATCAGTAAACATGTCTGACAATCTAGCAACAAGTTCGCGTGCCTGTTAAACATTGACTAGTCAGATTTCATTGCCATATATGAAACCCTCATCTTTTAACCATCATGACTTTACAGAGAAGAGAAGAATCACAAGAAAAGAAATGAAAGAAGCAATGCTGAGACCTGATCCATCTTATTGGCGTGGAGCAGTAAAAGCACCCGATTTGCATATATTGTCTCCCTTTGTTTTGGAGAAAGCTTGTCAAGTCCACGAGAAAGCTGGAAATTCGATGCATCTTGCTCTTTCAGTCGGTCAAGTTTTCTCAGGCTATCAGACACATCTTTTGGACCTTTTAAGGCAATAAGGTTATTCACTGCCACAGCAAAAGTTGATTCATCTGCCAGGTTTTTGTTAATAATGTCCATGTAAGCCTCCATGGCCTCTTGTGATCGCCCTAAGAGCTGATCATAAGACATTTCTATTATTGCCAACAGGAGAAGAGCCAGTATCACTAATTAATGACTAATGTGCAATGCCTTTAGTAACATTGGTGTTCATACCTGCTGAACGTATGCCAACTGGACAGATATAGGAGCCAGTTCAATCTCTATATCATCCTCAGCCAAGTTTTCGTCCATTAGTGTTTCCTGACCAATTCTGTCAAAAAAAAAGGAATTCAGGAGTGGCATTACATTCCATTAATGTATTGCTTCTTTTTAAGGATCTTCGTGCAGACAAAATTTCATATAACACATCCTGATAACAAGAACTTGTGCAAACATTTAGAACAAGTTCAAGAGATAAATAAATCACAATTCAAAGACAAGGAGCAAAAAGAATTAAGCTTGACCATTTTCTGCACCAAGCAATTATATGATAAGTATGTTGTTCCTATAATAAAGCAAGTTGCAGAATACTAAAGGAACACTACTAAAAACCATAAAGAACATATGCAGATTATAATAATAATAAAGTAATAAGGACCACCAACAAAGAAGCACGTTTGCCCATAACAACAAATCTGATCAAGCAAAAGAGTATATCACCTTCCAGCACTCAGCAAGAGTTGTTCTGCATCTGTCAGTTTGTTCCTCTCAATCAAGGAACAAGCAGTATTGTATGCAAGCTCAAAACTGCCTGATGCTTTAATCCGATGTGCTTCCAGCATTCCTTGTACTTCAGAAGCCCTCCCAGCCAATATCAAAGCAGCAGCTAGATTTATCTCCAGTGAATCAACCTTTGTTTTTTGTAGCTTCTGATAAACTTCAACACAAGCATCCATCTTGCCCATACGATAAAGAATTTGTGATTCTAACAGCAAAATTTCTGAATTCCTCTCAAGGCCTTTCAAGGACTCCAAGGCCTCATTCAACTTGTTTTGTCTGTATAGGCAGTAAGCCTACTTAGAGAAACACATGAAGTAGAAAATGTCAAGTCTACGCGTGCTTTCCTGAGCAGTAGAGCAAAAGAACAAAACACAGTCCCTAGCAACTCCACAAACTTTTCTCGTTGTATGACCAAAGAAACATAAGAACAAAGAAAAAATCGAGTACTGTGTGAGCAGAAACAACTAATAAACCTTGAAGAAACAATCTAGAATTTTCATCTTGAACTCCGACAGAGCAAACTTAGAATATATGAAACTGAAACAAACCAATAGAAACTGAAAAAAAAAAAAAACTAAACATGAATTGCTCAAATTCAACCACCTTGAAGAAACTGAAGTCAACATTACGCTTTTCCAACGACTGAATCGTCGAAAGAGCATCTTCAGTTCTATCGTCCTTAATCAAAGCAACCACCTTGCATCGAATCGCGTCCTCGTCACTCTGAGCCACAGAGAGAACTGCAAAAGCAAGCGGATTAGCGTAATCAAATCCATCAAAACACAACAATGCGCAACAAAACGGTTGCATGGAATCGATGAAATATAAAGATTGGACCTTGATCGGCAACTTTAATAGCCTGAGCAAATTCGGAGCGCTGGATGTGCCTGTTGAGATCGGTGAAGAGATCCTCGATCGCCGGCGGAGGTTGCCAGGCGGACTGAGAGGGCTTCGGCTTGTCCTTGGGTTTTGGAGCCATGAAGGTGAATTTTCTGGGGGGTTTCCTTTTTCTAGGTTACCAAACAGATTTCAGAGCAATAAACAGAAACTGAACACAGAGAAGATCAAAGTGAAGAAGGCTGGTAACTGTAGTATCATTGCCGCATTTTTTCACTGTATGGGCTTTGACGTGCGCCAAACTGATGGCCCAGAATGATAATTAGACCTCAAATTTCACAGGTTATTTAGTGCCTGTTTAGTTGGGCTTATATCAGTAGGATTTTTGTCAGTAAAGCTTTTACGAATAGAGCTTTTCTGATAAAAGCTTTTCTAATAAATTAGTTGACTATTTGACTGTCATTTAAAAAAGAGCTTTTTTGAAAGAGCTTCATATAATAGATTATTTGGCAACATAAAAATAAAAAGCACTTTTAATTTTAACTATATTTTATTTTGTAATAAAAATTATTTATGCATATAAATATTATTTAAAATATATTAAACAATATGCAAAGCACAATATATTAATTATTATATAATTTTAAACCATATAAAACATAAATGAAAATATATCTAACCAAATCTTTTGTATAGATTATAACATAAGTAAAACTAATATCAAAAATAAATATTAAAACATATAAAAAATTCAAATAAGATTATATAAATCTCAAAATTTACGTAAAGATGTGTTTGTGAATATTGTGGGAGTTATGTGTAAAGCATAAGGATAAAAGGGACTAAAAAATAGGCTCATTAATTGACATGAAAAATCTAACTAAAAAAGTGCTTTTTTGAAAAGCTCCAAAATTGAACTTCTTGAAAAGCTGTATTTTAGCTGCCAAAAAAGTTATATTTACTAAAAAAGTACTTTTTTATTTTACAGCCAAATATTTATTTTTCTTAAAAAAAGCTTTTGCGGTAAAAAAATACTTATTCACTTTCCAAAAGCTCAATCAAACAGGCACTTAGTTAGGTAACGTTTGGTTTGAGAAATATTTGGTAGATGACGGATAGGTGCAATTTGATTTGAAATTCATAAAGTTATGGGTGCACCTTAAGTCATATTTCTCTTTTCATGTCCTAGTTAAATCTATTGGCTATAAAAATTGTTAACAAAGGTGAGTTATGAAAATTTTGAAACCAACAAAAGAATAAATGAAAATCTTAAATTACATAAAGATTTAAATGTTTTAAAATGATTTTTTTGTTTTTTCTTAATTTTTGGTTTTAGGTTTGGTTGAACTTATAAGCATGTACAAAATTTAAATTTCATAAACTCAAACCAGTAAAGTTGCTTATTTGTGGTCATAAAATCACAAGTTTAAGTTATAGAAATAATTTCTTTGTAAAAATACAAATGAAAGGTTACGTATATTATAACCTTTTTTAGACTTCCACAAGGTGGGAGCCTTTTTTTTTGTTTTGAAAGGTCAAAACCCAATGAACCTTTATTAATAAAACTGAGATAAACACTGAGGAATCTCATCCCAAACAGTAAAACAATATAAAAAGATAGAGTTCCTAGCAAGTTCATGAGCAACCCCAACTGCTCTCCTTCTCACCCATCTCACAGAAATATCAATTCTTAAATCAAGGAGCCTTCTACAATTAGCAAGAACAGTACCTAACCCAGAATTGTCCTCCATGGAACCCGAAAGAGCTTGCACAACATGTAAAGAGTCACACAAAACACAGCCATTAAATGGCAAAAACTCACAAGCATAGCTTTAACAATGTCGGAGAGCCTGAGCTTCCACCATCGCTGCAGAACCATCTCCTTCCTTAAACCCAAAAACTGCTCTATGAAAGTCGCCCTTCTGGTCCTCCGCTACAAACCTGAAGCCAATGTAATATTGGGCCTGGAAGATAGCACCATCAACTTGACAAATCCAGGCACAATTGTTCATATCCACCACCCTTGTATTAGCATTTGTAAAGCTGTGAGGAATGACAGCAAGAGCATCTCGAAACAACTGAGCACCCTTCCATTTGTCTAGCCACGTCGAAGCAAGCTGAAAAATCTGGACTGCACTTAAATCTTCCTGGGCCCATAATTGTTTGTTTCTTGCATACCACAAGCTCCACGCCATAACCGAAACCAAAATACATTTCTCCTTTCTATACACAAGCAACACCTGTAACAGAAAAGTAGAGAATGAAATATTAGGTTGAATAACACCCACACCACCCAATCTCCAGACTTCAGCTGCCAATCCACAATAAAGCAGCACATGCTCCATAGATTCAGCATCATTACATCTCAAACACTCCTCCGAAACACCCACATCCCTCCTCCTCAGATTACTCCTACTAGGGAGAATATTCCTACATGCCCTCCAGCAGAAGTCCTTAACTTTT
Source organism: Erythroxylum suave (assembly GCA_027563595.1). Lineage (NCBI taxonomy): Eukaryota > Viridiplantae > Streptophyta > Magnoliopsida > Malpighiales > Erythroxylaceae > Erythroxylum > Erythroxylum suave. The sequence continues at coordinate 8,767,277 of JAOSBN010000003.1, forward strand.
GGGGGAATATCCAGCTTCCATTACCACTGCAAAACATCGCCAGCAAGTTTCTGAGGTTCCCTTTGCAACACCTTCAAGCTAATATAATAGACAGAACGAACAGTGTAAGCCCCTCTTTTATCAAAATGCCAAACATAGTAGTCCTCCCTTTGGAAAATACTTAGAGGAATACCAACAATAGCCCGTATATCACGGACTGAAAAAAGATCCATTAACAGTGAGATATTCCAATTCCGACCATCCTCCGTCATGAGACCACAAACTCTCAAATCTGGGTCAATGAATTCAATACCATCATCAGCTACAAACGATTCTGCCTTAGGAATCCAGGGGTCCGAAGCTGCCTTAATAAGCTGCCCATTACCCACTCTCCATCTCAGCCCCTTTTTAAGCATTTCACGGGAAAAAGCAATGCTCCTCCATATAAAACTAGAACTGTTGCTAACACCGGCTGCTAGAAAATCGCCATTAGGAAAATACTTCGATTTGAAAATACGATAACAAAGCGTATTTTTAAACCGTTAATAGCCTCCAAGCTTGCTTCCTTAACAAAGCAACATTAAAGCTTCTAAAATCCCGAAACCCCATCCCACCATCCCTCTTACTTCCACACATCCGGTCCCAGGTCAGACAATTTATACCTCGCCGACCATCCCTCTTACTGCCCCACCAGTAACTATTCATCATCCGGTGTAGATCCTCAAGCAAAGTGAGAGGAAGGAGAAATAAAATCATACAATAAATGGGGATCAATTAAGCAACAGATTTAATAAGAAACTCCCTCCCCGCCCTAGACAAAAATCTGTTATTCCAGGAATTTATCCTATTCCACATATGATCCTTCAAGAAACTGAAAATCTGCCTCTTATTGTGACCAATGAGAGATGGCAGTCCCAAGTAACACCCATTACTAAGGGAATTGTGAACTTCAAGAATATTAATAACAGAATGCCGGATATTACAGTTCACATTCGGGCTAAAAATAATACCAGACTTTGCAAAATTCACAACCTGCCTTGACGCATCAGCATAGGAAGCTAAAACCTTCTTTACATAACCTACCTCCATCACATTTACTTTGAAGAATAATAACGAGTCGTCTGCAAACAGCAAATGCGAGATCTTTGGGCACCTGCTGCCCACCTTACAACCTTGCACCCACCCTTTAGACTCAGCATCTCGTAATAATAGTGAGAGCCCTTCAGCACAAACGAGATAGAATTAAAGGATCAATCCAATCACCATTGAAGTTAATATGATAAGAAACCTCCATAAAACACATAGAAAGCCAGGACACCCATTGCGAAGCAAAACCAAACTTATCCAACATACCCCGAACGAACTCCCACTGAACCATATCATAGGCTTTTGAAATATCAATTTTAAGAGCGCAACTACCATCAGTCAAATTTTTATTTTGCTTTAAATAATGGATCATTTCAAAAGCCACCATAACATTATTCGTGGTCAATCGCCCTAGAACAAAAGCTAATTGATTGTCAGAGATAATTTTTGGGAGAATCTTTTTAAATCTATTAGCAAGTGTCTTAGCCACAATCTATACAACACATTACACAGCGCAATAGGCCTAAACTCCTTTATAGTTTCTGGATTATCTACTTTAGGAACCAACACAATCAAAGTTTCAGTAAGAGCAGGAGGAAAAGTACCTTGTTGGGGCAAAAGTCGACAGCCCTCCTAGATATCCCTCCCGATGAGAGGCCAAAACTTTTGATAGAAAGCAGGATTTAAACCGTTAGGGCCCGGGGCCTTATCCGGATGCATCTGGAAAAGGGCACAACGAAACTCCTCATCGGAGAAAGGTGAGCAAAGAAAATCATTATCTTCATCAGTAATCAATTTTGGAATAAGCCCCAACACATACTCACAGTCCACCTCTCCTCCATGAAAAATGCTGCCAAAATATTCAAGAATATGAGACTTAATCTCAGACTCCTCCTCAATCCAATTACCTGCTGGAGACCGAAGCTTACTAATAAAATTCATCCTTCTCCGCCTTTTAATATGCGAGTGAAAAAATCAGAGTTTCTGTCACCATATTTCAACCAGAAACATTTGGCAATTTGCTTGCACCGGTCATTCTCCTGGGAGAGAAGTTTGTTCCATTCTGATTTTAGAGCAGTGTGGGAAACATTAGAACCAGAAGCATCATCTTTGCCCAATATTGATTGAATAATTCTCTTCTTCCTCCAGAACTCCTTATTCCTCTGCCGACCCCATGTTGCCACATTAGAAATTAGACAATCTCGCTTATTAATTAAATCGAGAGAACCAGAATCTAACTAAGACCGCTCAACTACGCCTGCCAAACCCTCTTCCCGGAGCCAAGTGTTATCAAACCTGAACTTCTGACTTTTTTGTTGAACACTTTTAGGGGCGATATCAACTAGCAATGGCTTATGATCCGAGACTGGAACTGGAACCACATTACAAACCGCATTCTGAAACAGTTTAGTCCAGTCCTCAGTCGAAAGGGCCCTGTCCAACTTTTCCCGAACCAAGTTACCCGACTCTCTACCCTTCTCCCATGTAAAGAAAGAACCAACAGTAGGCAACTGATTAAATTAGAATCCTCAAGAGCACGCTTAAAGCCATCCATAAGAAAAAATGGCCTTTGAGAACCACCTTCCTTCTCTTCCATCGAGCATATATCATTGAAATCACCCACGCAAAACCATGGGAGAGAATCTCTACGTGAAAGGGCTCGCAAAAGATTCCATGAATGACGCCGCCTATTACTTTCTGGGAACCCATAATAGCCAGTATGCCTCCAATGAACTGTCCTATCAATAACTTTATAGTCCACAAAATTCGAAGAATAATTATTTATTGTAAGTGAGATGTTTTGACGCCAAAGCAAAGCTAAGCCTCCACCCAAGCCATGTCTATCAACAGAAAAACAACCAGAAAAATGCAATAAAACTCTCAACTCCTCCATCTTTGAGTTAACAGCTCTAATTTCCATCAAGAACAAAACCTTTGGTTTGTAAGAGCGAACCAAGTCCCGGAGTGCATTTACTGCCCGATGATTATTAAGACCTCTCCAGTTCCAACTCATGACTAATATTGCGCTGGGCTATCTCTCCCCGAGAGATTAGCCGCTTCATAATTCCCTGTCGAGGAAGAGCTCGCAGGAGGGTCAGTAACTGCATCCTTAGTAGCATAGGAAAACAAATTACCAACAGGAATATTTGAATTTTCTGAATTTCTAGGCCTCTTTTTCCCTTCATCATTTAACCAGGCCAAAGTCTCTTCATTCATCCCACTAGAATTATTGTGGCCCAAAGAATACTTGTCAGTATCCATAGAGTCAAACCTGTCCTTATTCACCCCCAAGATTTGACCTGTGCCAAAGATGGAAACTTTTAAATTCTGGCTAGCTAAATTAAAGGCGGAATATCTCCATCACCCAAATTATCCACACCACATCCCAAAACTCCAGGAGTTTCCACATCACGCAACCACAAGCTTGACCGTCATTGATTCCGGCGGTTCGACACCCGAAGGAAGTCCCCCCACCCAAACTTAACATCTTTCGGTTTCAAATGGAGTCTCATCTCACAAAAAGAATCAACATGACCAAGTTTGCCACATAAATAACAGAATATTGTTAACTTTTCATATTGGAACGTGACTGTAAAAACATTCCCGCTATTATCGACAAACTTCTTCCTCCTCCTAAGCGGGTTCCGGATATCAATACAAACTTTCACCCTCATAACGTCACATGATTGTGAAACTATCTGCCTTGCATCATACTCCTTAAAGCAACCAACAAAATTGCCCACAGACCGAGCCAAAGTTTCCATGAAATGCCCTGGAGGAACATCCTGAACATGAATCCAAAAGTCTACATGCATTAATGGTATATGCAAAGGATTGGCATTATTAGTAACCTCCTTCCAAACTAACAGATATCTATTAAACAGCCAAGGACCTCCATTCACAATTCTGTCAAAATCCACCTAATTAAAAAATCGAAATAGATACCGTTTTGCCTCTAACTCTGAAATAGCCAAACCCCCAATAGGATGCCACAGATCAGCCATGGTAGATCTCATAGATTGAAAATTGATAGTATTAAAAGTTAGAAACATACCCACTAAGCAATATTCCTATGTGGGAGAAACAGTATCCTTAGAAATATTAATAGGAACAGCCAAATCCTCCTCATCATCAATAGACAATTGCCGTAAATCCGGTTCCACACCCTCAACCATCCCCCAAAAGTCAAAAAGGGCCCGCCTGAGAGAAGAAAATCATTGAAGAAAAGAACAGAGCAAGAGAGAGAACAGAGAACCACAAGGGACCTTATGCTCATGTGGCTTATCTTTGGACCAACCCATTTTTTTTACTCGATTCATTTTTTTAACCCAACCCGACTAAAAGAAATAAACCAACCTCCAACTCACCCAAGTATCTTTACCTCCTAAATTTAATTTTCCCTCAATTCACATTGTGTTCAACTCTATTGTCTTTTTAATTTGGTCGAGGTTGTTTACGGTATATTTATTCGGGTTATCCTCTTATTAAAACTTTTTGTTTTGTAACTCTTTGTTTCACATTCTTTTCAAATTCTTGGTAAACTCATTGGTTTGCATATCTGATTCAATGCTACTATTTATTTCTCTATCTACTCTTTTACTGCTTCTTCAAGTTTGAAGATGATAATCATCATAAAAACTAATGAGGAAGACGAGTAAACCCTAGGAAATTCAACTGATTGAAGTTCACGAAAACAACAACTTTAAGTCATTAGGCAAGAGACACATCATTTAAATAAAGTCATATGCATGTAACCCAAGACTAGCATCTATCTTAGTTTTGATTCTATATGTATTTACATGTTGTAACAACGGCCCGAAGGAGACAAGTATGACAGAAATTGGTTATTTTTGTCTTTCTAAATATTCTCTTAACATTTCCATATCTCCTCTCATCTCTTTCTTTTGTTCAAACATTACGCACAACATTATAAAATAACATAACATTGGCATCAGAGCAGTTGCTTCAAGGGAACAAGTACCAATGGCGGAAGAAACAAAGGGAGTTGAGTTAAGAAGAATTAAAGAGAGCGTTAAGAGTCTAACAGAGGCTCAAATCAAGAACTAAAAATTGTTACTAGAATCACGTAATAGAGTAAATAAGTTTGAGAAGGACATGTTGAAGCTTAAAGCCATTTTCATGCAACTCATACAGCGGCAAAGGGTGAAATCGAAAGTGCCCATTCTAGTTACTTCTGTTAGACATTTTTGCCCCTAAGGGCAATTTTGTCCTTTACCTCATTTATGGACAGTTATTAATTGTGATTTCATTTTTTTAATAAATTACCGGTTAAGTAACGCAATTTGATCCAAACAAAGGTAATAAGGTGACCCAATAAATGATCTAAATTAATGGGTCAAAGTCCAGGTAGAAAATGGGTCCCTTTCAATGTGGACCTGGACCGTATCGGCCTTGTGATGGGGAAGCCCGATGTGAAAGCTTATATATATATATATATACGGGGAGTCTCCTGTAGTAACTTAAGTAATTCACGAGCATTCAGAGCTTTGACCCGGTAAGAGCGCTCGTGTGTTCAGTAAACTACAGAAAGACCTAGATCTCGAGCCAGTGATCAATCTCAACAAAGGAACCAGGGGATTTCGGGCGCATTTGGCATCACAAAAAGGTGTTCAAAGTTCTGATGGAACCAAAATCAGGTATTCTACATTCTTCATTTTTAATCTATTCATGGACGATCTTGGGTGTGTAGTGAAGCCTGCTCTGCGTGTTACACATGGTATCAGAGCAGTTAACGTGACTGGATTGGCCAAAATGGAGATTTTTGATTTTTCTCTCTCCTCTCTCTCTCCTAGTTTTGGTTGATTTACTAGCTATTTGGCCCAATTAATCCCATAGAAGTAGTTTAAAGTTGATTTGCCACGAAAAATGGGTCAAAACGGGCCAAATGGAGTAGAAATCGAAGCTTTGGATCACGCGGCAGGGGCGATGGAGTCCGTCAGGCGCATGCACTGCACGCGCCCAACCCTGCTACAGTAGCAGGGGAGGCGATGACGCACGCGCCAATCGTGTCATGCCGCGTGGCGCCACGTAGCACTGCATTGCGCGCGACATGTGTTGTGCGTGACACGCACGCACGGACCGCTACCCGCAAGTCTGCGCGTGTGTGGCGCGTGGTGCGCACGCTCTAGCAGCTTGCAGGGCGCGTCTGACGACGTGCGTGCGGTGTACTCACGCTTGACGTGGTGCGGCTGACATCATGCTAACGTCAGCCGTGCAGACATGATTAAAAAAAACACAAAAATTTTATATTTCCCATAAGGATGCCTCGGGATGTTTTGTGTCAGTTTCCGGGTTTGGAAAATTTATAAAGTAGATTTTTCTATTTTTCTGGATTTATTACATTAGTAATAAATTAAAGTTTAACTCTAGAAAAGGAATTAAGGTGTTCCGAATCCGATTTCGAGCAAATTTTCATATTTCGGACATCATATGAGGAAGACACTATGATGAATTGTGTCTCAGGTCTCATATTTAATGTTCGAGATAGCAAAATCGTTAATCGGAAAAAGGAACAAAGACATTCTTTAGCCATTATTTAGTAAATTTTCATGCAACGAACTTCCCATAAAGGAAATACTTGAGATTCTTGTGTCTCAGGTGGTAGATTCGATATTCTCTAATGCAGGATAATTCAAAGAATGGCTTCAGCACAAGTGTGTGACGATGAGACTGTGCATTCGAGTTTTTGCATTCATTGAAGTTACATTGTCACATACCATATTCCCATAAAGAATGTGAGGATGACATAAAGTTGTGTCCCTTGTGTTAGTGGACTTTTTGGGATACTGATGAGAATGTAGTCACCAAAGTGGCCTTTCAAGTTAGTATTTTGGATTGTTTCACTTTCATGTTAGGGGATGTCTCTGACTTTATGTTTAGCTATTCTGCCCAAAGGTGTTGGCCTTACATAACGTTTTGAGATGTGCATAA